>VZQC01000816.1:2201157-2267954 GCA_009823505.1 Rhizomys pruinosus | reverse complement strand
TATATATATATATATATATATATATATGCAAACATACCCTCCACCCTTGTACCAAAATAATAAAGTCCGAAAATAGGAAGTAAGTTAATTCTAGGTTCTGTGAAGGGATTAACATTCTAAGAGCACAGTTGTTTTTAGATAACAAGAAATATAACATTACTGTTACTCAGTTTGCCTTACTTGATGCTAGCATCCACAAATGAGGGACACCATTCATCGTTGTTGTTGTTTTTTTTTTTTTTTTTCTCTTTGACTTTAATGAGGCCCAACTTGTCAATTGTTGACCCTATTTCCTGCACAGCTGCTGTCTGATTTAGAAAGTCTTTTCCTACCCCTATGTCTTGTAGGTTGCCACCAAAGTTTTCTTCTATCACCTTCAGAGTTTCGGGTTTCACACTGAGGTCTTTGATCCATTTGGAGTTGATTTTTGTACAGGGTGAGAGGTAGGGGCTTAATTTTATTCTTCTACAAGTGGTGATCCAGTTTTGTCAACATCATTTGCTGAAGAGGCATGTTGTCTTTCCTCCTTTGGGTCTTCTTGGCTTCTTTGTCAAATATGAGGTAGCTGAAATTGTATGAGATCAAGTTTGGATCTTTAATTTTGTTCTGTTGGTCTACAGGTATGTTTTTGTGCCAGTACCACACTGTTTTTATGACTATAGGCCTGTAATAAACTTTGAAGTCTAGTATAGTGATCCCCTCATATTGCTCTTTTTTCTCAGGGTTGCTTTGGCTATTCAGAGTCTTTTGTTTTTCCATATGAATTTAAGGATTTTTTTTTCAAGTCTATGAAGAAACTTTTGGGGATTTTAATTGGGATTGCATTGAATCTGTATATTAATTTGGGTAGATTGAACATTTTTTCTATATTAATTTTTCCAATCCATGAGCATGAGAGGTCTTTTCATCTTCTGAAGTCTTCTTCAATCTCCTTCAGGGGTTTAAAATTTTCATTGTAGAGATCTTTGGTGTCTTTGGTTAGGTTTGTTCCTAGGTATTTTGTAGTTTTGACGCTATTGTGAGTGGGAAGATCTCCTTGTATTCCTTCTTCAGTTGCTTGTTGTTGGTGTAAAGAAATGCTACTGATTTTTCTAGGTTAATTTTGTATCCTGCCAATTTACTGAAAGCCTTTATCATTTCTAAGAGTTTTCTGGTGGAGTTTTTAGCATCCCTTAGGTAAACTATCATATTGTCTGCAAAAAGGAGTAGCTCGACTTCCTCTTTTCCAATTAGTACTCCTTTAATTTCCTTTTCTTACCTTATTGCCCTAACATGTGTTTCAAGCACTATATTGAAGAGGAGTGGTGATAAGGGGAAGCCTAGCTGGGTTCCTGCCTTTAAGGGGAATGCTTCAAACTTCTCTCCATTTAGGATGATGCTGGCTGTGGGTTTGTTGTACATGGCTTTCATTATGTTGAGGAATGTTCCCTCCAGTCAAATTCCCTCTAGAACTTTAAACATGAAGGGATGCTGGGTTTCATCAAAGGCTTTTTCTGTGTCAATTGAGATGATCCTGTGATTTTTGTCTTTCAGTCTATTTATTTGTTTTATGATATTTATTGATTTACAAACCATCCCTGCACCTCTGCTGTGAACCAACTTTGTCATGATGAATGATTTTTTTTAATGTGGGTCTATATGCAGTTTTGCAAGTATTTTGTTGAGTATTTTTGTGTCTATGTTCATTAATGAGATGGGCCTATAGTTTTCTTTTTTAATTGTATCTTTTCCCAGTTTGGGTATTAGGGTAATGTCTTCATAGAAGGAAGTTGGAAGGTTTCCATCTGCTTGTTTCCTTCTGAACAGTTTGAGTAGTAATGGTTGTAAGTCCATAAAACTCTTTAAACTTTTTATAGAAATCTACTGTGAGACCATCTGGGCCTGGGCTTCTTTTTGGTTGGGAGGTTTTTATTACATTTTCAATTTCCTCAAATATTATGGGTCTGTTTAAGCTGTCAATCTCATCTTGGTTAAGCTTTGGTGAATTCCAGGATTTCAGATATTCACCCATTGAACTCTTTGGATAGATCAAATGTACAAAGAGTGAACAGAAAGACATCTGAACTGAAAAATACATTACTAAATGGATCTCACAGACATCTACTGAATATTCCGCCCAAACACCAGAGAATATATTTTGTTCTCAACACCCCACAGAATATTCTCCAAAATCGACCACATACTGGAACACAGAAAAACAACAACAACAACAACAACAACAACAACAAAAATCCTCAACAAAGACAAAAGGATTGAAATTATTTCATGCATTCTGTCAGAACACAATGCACTAAAGCTCAATATCAACACCAGGATAAGCCCAATTATCTACAAGAACACATGGAGACTATACAACACACTCCTGAATAATGAATTGGTCAAGGAAGAAATAAAGAAAGAAATAAAAGCATTCCTGGAAGTAAACAAAAATGACAACACAACCCAACAAAACATATACGATACTTTAAAAGCAGTCTAAGAGGGAAGTTTATAGTCCTGGGTGCCTACAATAAAATCAAACAAACAAAAAATAGAAATTGCACAGACAAATGATCTAACACTGCAGCTTAAAACACTTGAGAGACAACAGCAAATGAACCCCAAACCCAACAGACAGGAAGAAATAACAAAAAATGAGAGCAGAAATCAATGAAATAAAAACAAAGAAAACAATACAAAGAAGCAATGAATCCAAAAGTTCATTCTTTGGAAGGATAAACAAGATAGACAGACCTTGAGCCCAGTTAACCAAAAGAAAAAAAAGAGCATCACAAAATCAATAGAATTTATGATGAAAATGGAAAGATCACAACAGACAACAAAAAGATCCAGACAATCATACAGGACTACTTCAAAAACCTATACTCTACTAAACTTGAAAATCTAACAGAAATGGATGAATATCTTACGTATGCATTTTTATTGTTTGAAACAGGATCACTCTGTAACCCCAGCTGACCTAGAATATTCTATGTAAACCAGGCTGACCCAATCTAACAGAAAATCGACTGCCTCTTCCTTCTGAATGCTGGTATTAAAGGCATCTGGTATCACATTTGACAATAATTATTTGTTTCATGTGAATGAGTGCTTTACCTGCATGCATTTAAGTGTACCACATTTGTGCAGTATTTATGGAGGCTTGAAGACAGCATTGGATCCCTTAACTATTGTAGTTATGGACCATTTTAGATATTTGCTGGGAACCGAAACCAGTGTGCCTGCCATAGCAACAAGTTCTCTTCACCACTGAGTCCTCTCTCCAGCCCCTCAATAAGTCTTTTTTAATTAATTGTTTTAGTTTACAGAATTAATTTACCAGGATCTAACAATAGTGCAACCTATAAGTTCATGATGATTGTATCACCTATTAAGCTAATGGTAGTAGACATTTCCATATGTAATAACAATGTATCTGTATTATTCAAATTATTTTATATTTTAACAAAACATTGTTTTAGTGGATGTGGGAGATTAAACAGAGACAAACATAATAGGCATAAGGAAAGCATACAATGTGAGAAAAACTTAAGCAGGGCATTTGAGTTTACATTATGTGGGAAGGCTATGAACTTCATAAGTAAACTGCAAATTGAAAGATAATAAATTGTGGCATCATGGTGTATAATTTTATTTTCAGAGCTGGGGAGGCAGAAGCAAGCAGATCCCTGTGATTTTTACAGCCAGCCTGTTCTACATAGTGAGTTTCTTAGACAAATGTAATTACTTACAATATGCTAAATATAGAACATTATCTTTACAGACAAGCATGCCAGTCACTCCTCATCAAAGAAGCTTCTATAGCAAAACAAAGAGACCATTGCAGTGTCCCACAACTGGTCACACACGAAGAGTAAGTGTCTGTGAAATCCCCATCCCTAAGTGACATAGCTACAATGCAAGCTCTATACCTAAGGCTCATGGAACAGAGTGGAATGAGGAACAGAGAGAATACTAATGCATCTCTCAAACTTCATCAATGAAACTCCCTCATGCAACCGAGGAAAATGAAGAGAAATGGGCACAAATGGCCCCAAAGTAAAAACCAGACTCTGCATAGTATGGGTTCTTGGACAGGAATCCTATATTAAACTTTACACACACAAGCTCAGGGTCCATTGTGGAACAGAGGGCAGAAAAACATTAAGTCCAAGGGAGGTGGAACAGGAGCATATGGAAACAGAGGCTTACGGCTCCTGGGGCTTGCTCACATGAACTTATAACAGTGCTGTCAGCAGGCAAAAGACCAAACAACTCAAGCAGACAAAAACCCAGACTAGAACTGGGGAAATATACTGCATGCCTTAAGCTTAGGCAAAGAAATGGGCAGCTGAATTCTGCTGGGTGAAGAAAAGCCGATCTTCTTTCACGGTATGACTCTAGATAAACTGACTAGGCCCCAGTGGAGGGAAATGCACTGAAGGACATCTGAGAACACAAACTAGATAGGACTTACCATAAATGACAGACAGCATGAAATCCAGCGGGGGTCTATGGGAATGTGTGGATGGAGAAGGTAGTATAAAGATGATTATGATATTGTACATGAAATACACAAAATTTTAATACAAGTAAGCAAAGAAAATGGAACAATACTCACCCTCCAAATCACAGAATTAATGGCAAGGGGCACATGTGCTCGTACAAAGCAATACACTCTCACTTGCAGTTTCCAGGGGTCTGTTCTGTGGATTTTCTTCAGGTACATTGGTATAGATGAAGGGAACTCAGAGAAGAGTCAGGAGCGACAGTTGAATAAATTTGAAGAGAGGGAGTTTTGTAGAGTTATTGTGATAGAAAGATGGGAGCGAAAATGAATAGAATAGTTGTATTTTTAATTAAAAACTTTCATTTTCTTGAGAATTTCATACAGAATATCATATTTCATCATTTCTACTTATCCTTCTCCTTCCTCCAACTCTTCTTCTGTTTCCCCATCCTACCTTTAATTCGTGACTTTTCTTTAATTATTTTTATTGCACACATACACACAGAAAGACAGACACATACTTTGTGTGTGTATGTGTGTGTATGTGTGTGTGTGTGTGTGTGTGTGTGTGTGTGTGTGCATGTGTTTGTGTAACCTACTGAATGGATCATACCTGGAGAAATCTTATCTTCCCTTTTCATGTATGCTTAGGGAAATTTCCCCATCCAACTTGTGTGCAGTGTGTATTGAAATATGCAGTTCTTGTCGAGGGACTATTATTGTTTAGACTTTCTAGGTTCAGCTTTCTGTTATATTCAAAGGACAGCATCTCACCCTTGATGCCATAGTCCTCAGGATCTGAGAAAAATTGTGCCCCCTTTCCACAATATTCCCAGAGCCTTAGGTCTAAGGGCTCTGTTGTAGATGCCCCAAATCAGTCATTCATTCTCTGCATTTTGCCAGTTGTTGATCTCTTACTAGCCTCCCTCTGCTGCAGAAAAGAAGCTACATTTATCTGTGGATGTAATGAGAACTATGAAATGAGGATATTTAGAATACACTTAAAACTCAGCAAATGTACATTTAAAGTCTATCATCCTTGACAAAATAATGACTAATATATGCTTTTATAAGTCAGTTTTGCATGAATATTGTACTTCACAAGTGAATATTTGTAAAAAAAAAAAAGGGAGAGAGAGAATGAATCTAAAAAGCAATTTTCATAATTCTATTGAGAAAAAATGGATAAACATATTGCATGTACCTTGCTCAGGTTTCTTGATTTTTAGATTAGTATCTTGGCATGTCTCAGGCATTTTCTTGATTTCTTATTAATGTATAAGGGCCTATCCTATTGTGGGCATTGTGTGACATGGGTGCACTTACATACATGAAGGCAATACACTCATATACATAAAATAAAAAAAATTTAAAAAGAAAACCATGGAAAGGCTGGAGAGATGGCTCAGCAGATAAGTGTACTGGGTGCTCCTGCAGAGGACCCAGATTCAGTTCCTAGCATCTACATGGTGGGTAACAACTATCTGTAACTCTGGCTTTGAGGGATCTCACTCCCTCTTCTGAGCTCTGTAATCATTGCATGATACAGGTGCAATTACGTGCATGCATGCATTTATATCCATATACATAAAATAAAATAGCATTAGTAAAAATTATTAAAATAAACTATTTTTAAAGATTTTCAATTTTTTTTAAATTTTTTCTTCTTTATTTTTTTCATTTTTTAACAATAAGTAATAATTTACGAGTACAAGCATCCTTCATGTAAAACCAGTTTGCAAGTAGTTGTGCCCAAACCCACATAGCCCAAGGTCCCACCATCCAGCTGGGGGGGAGGGTTGTAAGTACAATCAAGTTGATCAAATAAGTGTCCAGTCTATATTTCTGTAGTTTCACCATTCACCCCAGTCGCAGACCTTACATTCTACCATGCCCCCTCTTCCGCAGATTGTTCCCTAGGCTTAGGAAAGGGACACAGGTGGACGAGAAGCAAAACAGGCTACTTTCTCTGGAAATGTCATTTTGGACTCTGGTCAATGCTGGCTGTTTCCTTTCATGGGCTGACAGTTTGTCCAGGAATAACCTTTCAATCCTACTAATGAAGCACAGGCAATTAGATACATAGGTATTTAAACAGTACTAATTGTTATGGTAGGTTACTTTGGTATAGACACAGATGTTTGGATGGTATGTTAATCCATGAATTACATTTTTTCTGTAAAATATGACATGGTCTTACTGTGGCTTATAACATCTCCTAACCACTAGAGGATGTAAGCTTGTGGCATCAGCCGTGGGTTATTCTTCCAAGGAGAGAGCTACTAGCCAATTAGATTTGGGATATACAGGCACATGGCTGCCTCTGCTGCACAGTATTTCCAGGCAGGTGAGGTGTAGTTGGTGCTGAAGGAGGAGTGTTGCTTGACTCAAGGAGACCTATATTTGCTTTATTGGTTTAGTGGCCTTTCATAACACTCTCTAGTATTCCAGAGACCAACTGTACACTTGCAAGTGCGGTCTCAATACATCTTTCCCATGCTTAAATCAGATCTTCGACAGCAGGGCCTTGTCGCCTCTCTTCTTGCAGGTATCCCAGTTTACAGGCAATAAGCCTTTACCTTTTGTGGGGGCTTGGATCCCCTGGCCAACATCTCCTTGGTAGAATAATCCATTGCTGATATCAGAGCTCTCCTGTATTAATATATTTTGCTTAAATGCACAGTTTAAGGAGACTTTAGTATTATATTTGGTTCTGAATAGAGAATAATCCTTTTCACAGTTCCTGTCTATTACTCAATTAAAGAAAGCAGTTTTACCAGTTTTATAAGAGATTACCTCTATTACAAGTTGGCTCCAATTTACAGTTAGAGAACGACCTCATCAGAGCTGAGACCCCTCTCTAGCAACCAGGAGTCAATCCACCCTAAACTCTACCTGTCTGGAGTGACTTCCCAGCTCCAGCGCCCCAGGGGCCCACCCACACAAAGACACAGAGGCACCAAACCTGGCACCACCAGCTGCAGAGGCAAAGAGCACCTCCACCCAGATATCCACCCCCCAAAAGTGTCCAGAGCCGAGACCCCCCTCCAGCAACCAGGAGTCAATCCACCCTATAATCTACCTGTCTGGTGTGACTTCTGGCTTCCCACACCCCCAGGGGCCTGCCCACACAAAGACATAGAGGCAACAAACCTGGCACCACAGGTTGCAGAGGCAAAGGGCAGCTCCACCCAGACAGCCAACCCCCACAAGGGCTCAGAGCTGAGACCCCTCTCCAGCAACCGGGAGTAAATCCACCCTAAAATCTACCTGTCTGGAGAGACTTCTGGGCTCCCACGCCCCAAGATTTTCCATTTCTATACCTGCATTCAATGATTAGGCATTTATGACTAATTTTCAAATGGAAACTTTTCACTCAAGACATGAGTAATCGTCTCACCTTCTGTCAATATTGGGCAAATAATGTAATACACCTCATTAGAAAAAAAATACTTATATTCATTATATGGAAAATATCTTACTAGTCTTCACCAAATATGTGAAACTAATTGTTTTAAACAATTTTCAAGCTTCGTCAAAAGACTTTATTTTATCAACAATGAAATATTTATTTTCAAAAATATTTAACTATTTTGGATATATTGTCACTAATCTTTTTATTAAGCCTCTTAAATTACACCTGTCTGTTTCCAAAATGATATCACTAAATTGTACTCAATAGTGCCTAGATATTTGCATTTGACTTCAACCTGTCCTTGGAACTCCATATTTGACTTTTTCTTAGATGGTTGCCTCTATTAAAGGAGACACTGATTTAAATTCACCTTGTCACAGTGTGGAAACACTCTAACTCTTTTTTTTTTCTGGTTATTTTTTTTAATTTATTTTTATTGATGTTTTGTGTATTTCATACATCATTTTCCAATTCAGTTCAGGCATATATCCCCTTCCCTTCCCCCCACCCCACCCCTACCCATCCCAGATCATGCATTCTGCCATAACTTTTCTGCATCTTTCTCTGCTTTTTTGTTTTGTTCCGTTTTCATTTTTTTAACAATAAGTGATAATTTGTGAGTACAGCATCCTCATGTAAAACCAATTTGCAAGCAGTTGTGCCCAAACCCACACAGCTCATGGGTCCCACCATCCAGAAGGGGGGGGGCTTGTATGTTCAATCAAGTTGATCAAATGAGTGTCCAGTCTATATTGTTGTAGTTTCACCATTAACCCCAATCGCAGCCCTTACATTCTACCATGCCCCCTCTTCCGCAGATTGTTCCCTAGGCTTAGAAAAGGGGCGCAGGTGGATGAGAAGCAAAACAGTAGACTGTTTTGCTTCTCATCTAACTCTTTTTTTATTACAGCAATTACAACTAGAAGATGATTTTTTTTAAAGAAACTAGGTCTAGGAAAAGAGCACTTGTAAGTTCTCCTGGGGTCTGGGTCTTCTCAATTCACTGGTAGTTGGCTAGGTTCACAGTTCCAGGCATGAATTCCAATCAGTTGAGCAAGGCTTAACTAGAATTAGAAAGCTGTGGGTTACTCCCTAGATAAAAGTGTCACTATTGCACCACTGCAGGTATTTTGCTAGATGTCTCTGGCCAGGTTTATAGGCTTTACTGCTGAGTAGGACCATTGCTTGCTTTTAGCCCTTGGCTGCTTGCTTCACATCTGTTGATCCTGTAAGTTTGAGGTGAATAAGGAAGCTAGTGCTCTCAGGAATATTCTTTCTTGGAATGAGAATATTCTTTTATTCAGCCTCAGAAGGTGTATCCATTGAGGAAAATGAAGCTGAGTGTGAGGGTTAATAGCATGAATGTATAAGTGGCTGGAACTTCCTGCATAGGTTTAGAAGTCAATGACAGTAAAGTGAAGATATGAGAAAGCATGAAGCCCATGAATTAAGGGATAAATAGTGATATTAGGAGGGCCAGGGGTAGCAGCTGGACAGCAATTCCACAGGGGTGATTTCCTTATTTGTTTTCAATTCTTAACAACCAGAAGTCATTTCTTTCTTTTCAGCTGTAGATGATGGTACAGAGGGACACCCTGCCTGTTTTGAATACATTCCTGATGCTGGTTACTTTTTGAGCCCACAGCCCAAGGAGGAAAAATAGTTATCCGTGAACACAGAATCGATGGCCCAAATAAACACTGTTTAGAAATACGAAAAAATAAGTTTTAAAAAGGAATGTCCCTTGTAAGGCTTATTTAAGAATATACTTTACAGTTCAGAGTAATGGCTCAGTGGGTAAAAGCGCTTGCCACCATGCTTGATGAACTGGGTAAAACCCATGGATCCACACCTTGGAAAAGAACCAGAAGCCTGAAGCAGTTCTCTGATGTGTAATGGCATGCATGCTGCAAACACACACACACACACACACACACACACACACACACACAAATACACACATTGAATACTAAATAAAATGTGAAAGGAATCTACTGTAGTGCCTGTTATCACTATTGTATAATCCACTTGCAAATCATGTGTATTGGCTTCTGAAATAACTCAGTGAGTAATGATCATCAAGTGTGGTGGTTTGAATTGGATTACTGAAAAAGGTGTTTTGGAAACAGAGAGGCAACTGTCAAAAAATGTTGTATTCTCAGCTTTCACCTCTATTCATATGCCATGGCATGTACATACCTGTACCACAACATACACACAATTTAAAAATGTATTAAAATGTATAAAAAATCAATACTTTTGAAAAATACTTATTTGAATGTCAATTCTTATTTTTACTCTATATTGAATAATATGGAATATAATTTTAACATGTACAATTTTAACATGTACAGACTTTTTCTTTGTGACATTAGAAAACATACTGAGATAATTCAGGAAAGCTGAGTAAGGACATTTCTTGCCCAATATTGTCTTAAGAAGTCTGCTTTTCAGGAGCCCTATTGTACCACAATAACCCCTTGAGTTGTGTGGAAATATCTTTGTCACATTTTCCTTCATTAATCTCCAGGAAAATAGGATATTTGCAGCTCTTAAATGTCTCAAATAAACTGGGTTCCAGTTTGTTCCATTTTCAACCTAACTCCTGAGGATAGCATCTCACCACCTGCTTGTTTCCTGCCTTTACATGACAGTTTTCATTCATTTATTCCTTTCCTTTCTCTTGTCAGACCTTTATTCAAAAATCACAAGATAGTGACAGTCTCTGAATACATATTATTTCAAATACCTCTGTATTTAAGCTGACCACTGGTTTTGACAAAATATTTCTTATTATAAAAGCAGTTATTTTTTATTACTCTAAAAATAAAATGCAGTGAATAAGAATAGCAATTCATATATTTGATAGCTACTCCTGGAAATACATGGGTATACATATAAACCACATATATTACCTGCATGTATGTGTGTTTCCATATGATGTCATGTGATTTCAAAAATATAGACTAAATCATAGTGCAGGGCACAGAAAATTTGGAGTGGGAGAGAGAGGAATTGGAATTGAAAATATAGAGAAAACATTGTCAATAAACTAGACCTTCAGATGTAGCGACCTAAACAGCAAAGCTGGTCATAAACTTAATCCATGAAAAGAATAGGAAACAGGAAACTGAATGTAATCTTACAGGAATGAGTGACTGAGTAACTGGAGGAAAAAGAAAGAAGAAAAGGAGAGGAAAAGGAATGGAAGGGAGAGAGTGAGAGGGAAGAAAAAGTGAGAGGGACAGGGAGAGGGAGCGAGGAATTAATTCATGTTAGGATGCTTCCAAGAGGAATCTTATCTTGACCATTCTGCAAGACCTTGTGAAGACTTCACATGGCAGTATATGAAGTTTTAGGGAGCCAGGTATTGGATCCTGGAGGAGAGAACCCCAGCGGTCCAGTTACTTTTTCAAATGGATCTCTCAGGCACTTTGGTGGATAATTAATTGGCTTTCGATGGTGGAACAAAACTGGCAACAGGGGATCAATTAGCAAACTATTGAAACAACAAGCATAGAGATGGGTTATGGACTTAATAAGCAACAGCTGTGGCAGTGGCAGTGGCGGGGGGATTTAGAATTATTCAGATCCTGGACCATATTTTGAGGATGGAGCTCAATAATTGTTGGAACAGAAGTGGTAAGTAGAGCTCTTGTGCCCAGTGGTTAACAATAGCTGTGACACTTACAGAACATGGTGTCTACACAAGATTAGTACTATGAATAAATAACTTAGACACATAAAACATACTTAGTACCCATATCAAAGCCAAAATCACCATTAATACCCAGGCAGAAGAGTCTTAGCAGACATAATGAAGATTGCAAAGTGTTTGTGAAAGTCTTGGAAATGAGGAGTTGTAATAATATTATCTGAGCTCTTAATTTACCCCCTTAAAGCCAACTAGATGCCTATATTCTTTGGATTTTATCTAGTCACAAACACACCACTTCTAATGGCTTGCGTAATTGACTTTTCAACATAAAACTGCGTGTGGATTTTGTGTCTCCTTGCCAAGAATAAATGATCACATCTGGCAATTAAAAGGATATTAAATAAGTAAACAACACTCCAGAAACTTCTGACACAATCCAAAAATTGATTTAATATAATCAGATTTATCTTTGTTTTATTTATGTCTTATAAGTGCATCTCATGTTCAAAAGATCTACATTGAACCTGCAACTCTTTCATAATTATACAAATAGCCACATATTTAAATATATATGTAGATGGTGTTATTATTTGGCATTTTATATTATTTATATCTTTTGTAAATATTTTGTTGTGTTTTTGAGAATTTCATACTTTTTATCATTTTCAGACTCACCCCCATCTTCACCTCCACTTACTACCACTTGTCCAGATACCAGATACCATGTCTTCTTTTTTTTTTTTCTTTATTATATGTCTTTTGAATCTAATTTGTGTTTCCCAAATTCTCTTGTGTGTTGTGCAGTCCCTTGGAGTCTGGTCAAACTACCAAGTACCATACCATTAAAGGAAACAGAACATCTCTATTTCCATGTATCAGGAGCTAGTAGATTCCCAGCCTAACATGTATGATGGGCTTTTTGTCTTCCTTTGTCTTGAGCATTTTTTTTTGTCTTTTCGAGACAGGGTCTCCCTGTAGCCCCAGATGTCCTGGAACTCACTCTGTAGAGCAGGTTGGCCTTGAACTCACAAAGATCTGCTTGTCTCTGCCTCCTGAGTGCTAGGTTTAAAGGCCTGCACCACCATTCCCGGCATGTCTTGAGCAATTTTAAAGCTATGAGATTATGTAATTTTTAGCACTGGTATACTTTTTAAAAGGTTTACTCATGGGGGATTGGGAAGATGACATTGGGTTAAGAAAGCTCCCTGCTCTTTCGGAGGACCTAGGTTCCATTCTCATCACCAACCTGGGGGCTAACAACTGACCTTAACTCCAGTTCCTGGGAATCTGGATGCCCTCTTCTGACCTCTGGAGGCATTGCAAGACATAGCTGCACTTACTCATGTAGAGAATACATTTATAGATATAGAATAAACATTGAAAAATACTTATTTTTTATATGTATATGTGTGGGAATGAAACTTTGTGTGTGGCTTGAAACAAGAACTTATAAGACCTGTCCTAGAAGATCTCTGGTTAATCTGATATCTCTGTGGGCATTCAGGTGCCTCTGTGAGTTTTCTGTACCAGGAAGATTCGGGATACTACAATGATTCTTGCTTCACCCTATGTCTGCAAAGTTCCAGGACTGGATGGCCCCTTCCCTTGAGGCATTGATCAAAATTTCACACCTCTAGTTACCTGTTGCACAAACCAGAGCTCTGCAGCCCCCTGATTAGAGCCAAGGTGGCTCACCCCTCCCTTCTGCCTGACCCCCACTTCCTTGCCCAGAGCACAGTAACCTTCAATATAAAGATCTCACTGACAGAAAATAGAGTTCCTGTTTTCCCCAGCTCTCTGCATGTGAGTCTGCTCATTTCCACGGGTGATCTCCTGTGATTTTTCCTTCCCCCCCCCATTCATGCAAGAGTGAAGCCTAGAGACTGTAAGCCTGCAGGCAGGAGACAAGTCCTGAAGCTGAGCCAAGAAGGGAAGAACAGAGTGTGGAATGCTATCATATGTGACACAGAGACATTGAACAATGACAACTGGCACCAACAACACGGAGCTTGACTTTCCACCAAAGAAGAAGGAAACAAGGTATTCCTCAGGCTCTCTCTTAGCCCTTGATTTCCCTCACGCAAGGGAAATGTTGGAGGGTTTTACCAGAGACAGGGAGATACCCCCCCCCAATCAGGGTAGTCATGACCAGCTATGGTATATCTCTGTGCAATTTAACTCTTTTCCCACAAGAGATTAATCTTTAAATCTGCTTTAAGTCTCTGTCCTCTATATGGCCAGCTTGGCACATCTCTGTGGAATTCTCTCTTCCTGTGAAGTTAGTCTTTTGAACTGTACCTTTCCCTAACCACTATCATTTCCTATCCCTCTTTATCATGGGTAACAAACAGACATGCCAAAAAGACCCACAGGCTAAGAAAACAAACACACTCCTCAAGAGTCGAGGAGTTAAAATTTCCAAATGGGAAGCTGACTCCTTTTGGAGGGAGTCTCTTAATATTGTCCTGTGGATGTTCCCTTGCAGACTTATGGAATTCAGAGTCCTGGATGTATGTGACACAGAATGCTGACAGTGAGAAAATGCTCCAGCATCTCTCACGTTGCCACTATTGCCCTCAGTGAGACAATTCTTAGGGTCTTCTCACAAAACCACACCAAGAAAGGAAAACAACAAAATTAAATCATGGCTCCCCTCCTCCCAAGAATGTGCTAAGACTCCCCTCAAAAACCCAATAAAATTCCCTCTGAAAGTCCCCAAGCTCCAGACACAGTAAAAATAGAACACAATACTCAAAACATCCAAGAGGCTAGCCTTAACCTTTCCCCTAATTATCAGCCACTCCCTCTCAAGGGGCCAGGAGCACCTTCACCATCAACCTCTTCCCTCTCTGCTACAAAAGAACTGTGCCAGATTCAGGACAACCCAGATCTTCAATTACAGGCATTCCCCTTTAATGTAGCTCCAACTTGTACCAGGTAAGTGAGTTGAAAGAACTCAGGCAAGCAGTCAGAGAGGATGTTGTCCAAGCACCATGGACAAAGTCCATTCTCCAGAGCTTTTTTGCTTCTTTTTAACACTCCCCAGGACTGGAGAGATATCTGTAAATCTTCACTTCCAGGTCCGCTATTTTTATAATGGGAAGCACTTTACAAAAACAAATGTCTCCAATAGGTTCAGAGAGATCAAGGGCAACCTAATATAGATTGGAATTACGAACAGTTCTTTGGAGAAGGAGATTTTAGCAGCAGGTCCTACTGGCCCCAGGGTAATTTGGTCAGGTCCACCTTTGTATCCTACAGGCCTGGGATTGAATTACACCACCCATTGAATCCCAGGCCAGTTCCTCCTTATTATTTCCTAGGCTAAAACCTGAGGAATGCCTGTCTGACTTTATCTTAAGAACCAAAAGCAGCCTAGAGAGAAAGATCCCCAACTCTGCAGCCAGGGACATGTTCCTTAAAAATATTGTTTGGGAGGGAATGAATTCAGAATGCATGCAAGCATGCCAGGGCTTAAAAGATGACTATTATGACAGATGGATAGTGGCAACATAGGACGTGGGCACAGCCTTACCACATAGCTAATTACCTAGCTCAAGCCTTTGCAGGTGCTGCCTCCCACATAGCTAATTACCTAGCTCAAGCCTTTGCAGCTGCTGTCACCACAAATGAGAAATGTTTTAAGAGTGGAGACAGAGGTCATTGGAAAAGACAGTGCCCAAAAGCACCAGTCTCACCTGGAGGGCCTTCTGAATATCCCCCTAGGCTTTCTCTGCCCCTGGTGTAAAAAAGATACTATTGGAGGAAAGATTGCCACTCAAAATATGATAAAGATGGGAAAAGATTGCCATCTCGTAGGGGGGCAACCCCTAGCCCAGGGAAAAAAAGGGGGGGGGAGAGTCAGTACATGCCTTCTGGGCAGCACCTATTTCAGAAGGCTCACATCCTGCATTGACCATTAAAATTGGCAGGAGACCTTTTAAATGTTTGATAGATACATGGGCAGACAGAACCATTATAAAACAGCAAGAAATATGCCCTGACTGGCCCTTGCTTCCAGGATCTAATCTTCTAGGAATAGAAGGGCCTCACAGTCTTACATAACCAAAAATGTTTACACCTGTGAAGACCCTGATGGAAACACGGGTGAAATTCACCCATTAATAGCACCCACTAATATCAATCTGTTAGGGAGAGATATTTTGGAGGCTTTGGATGTGGTTATTTCCACTCCAAATGAGAACAACCATGCCCAGACCATTTAACTGGGGGAAAAGACCTCCATCATCTCAGTAATAAGCACCCTTAATCCTGAGGGTCACTGCAGAGTATTCTCCCCCTTGTCTGGACTGGAAATCAGGTGATCCAGACTGGATTGGGCAGTGGCCCTTACCAGGGGATAAATTACAAACTCTCCAAGAATTAGTCAAGCAGCAATTTTCATTGGGACACATCCGTCCATCTTCCACCTGGAAAACCCCTGTGTTTGTCATAAAAAAGGTAATAGGAGGTTGGTGTCGCTTACAAGACCTGCAAGCCATTAACAGAACTATGTGTATATGGGGGTCTCTGCAAAGGGGTGTCCCCCTTGCCTCTGCTATCCCAGCTAATAACCCTCTGCTAGCCTTAGCTATCAAAGACTGTTTCTTTTTCCCCTCCATGCTGAGGATCGCAGGTGGTTTGCTTTCTCAGTCCCTGCAATTAACAACTCAGGTCCAGCAATTCGTTAGAAGTGGACCTTCCTGCCACAAGGCATGACCAACAGCCCATCGCTCTGCCAAGAGGCAGTAGCAGTGGCTCTTAAGCCCCATATGGAACAAGGTCTGCAAGTCTTCCATTATATGGACGACGTTTTAGTTTGGGACAAATTATCAACTGACCCGGCAAATTTAAAGAACATGGTTGTAACAGCATTAGAAGTTTTGGATTTAAAATAGCCCATGCTAAGGTTCAAATGATTCCCACAATTCCCTTCCTAGGCACTGAAATTTCTCACAGCATTGAGGCCACTCAAACCTGTACTCTCCCTTCCTCCCACACTCACACTAGCATCCCTTAAGTCCTTCCTAGGAAATCTTAACTGGCTCTGCCCATGGCTGTTGATCCCCACAAACAACAATGCTACAACCTCTCTTTGATCTTCTTTGAGGTGACAGGAACCCAGCTTCCAAGGGAAATCTCACAGCAGAAGCCTCAGAAGCTCTAGCTGAAGTAACCTAGCACTCCAGAGCATGGCTTTAGCATGTTTCACTCCCTCCTTCCCTGTACAGCTGCTTATTTTTGACACCACCCCCACACTCCTAGGGGCTCTTTACCAATCCACGGGAGTACTAGAGTGGCTGCACATGCCAATAGAGGGAACTCTCTGACTGTTAACCGAAATGGATTCTTTAGCCGCTATGATAAGAAATGGGAGGGAGCATTCCCTGCAGACACTGGGGAAGGAGCCTGATGTCATAGTGACACCCTTCTCCCTCCTGGATATCCAGTGGCTGATGCAAAATCATGTTCATGTAGCCTTAAGCCTCATGGAATTTCCAGGACAGATAGAAAATCACTACCCTATGACAGGTGGGTTTCTGTTCTCCCATTGCTAAACTGGCTTCTTCCCCTTCTTTTCCTAGATGCTTCTATAATGCAGGCCTTGTCTGTTTTCACAGAAGGAAGGAAACTGGAGGCTGCAGCCATCATTTATGACAACCAGGATCAAGCCCCTCTGATCCTGTTTCACCTGCTCCCTGACCATTCTTCACAGTACAAAGAACTCTATGCTGTTTATCTGGCTCTCAAAGAAACCAACAGGCCTCCTAATCTCTTCTCAGGCAGTATCTTTGTGATCAATCTGCTGCCCTGGCTATCTAGATCCTTTGTCAGGTTAGACAAAAATCCCCTCTTCCTGCTTCTCATTGCTGTTTTATCCCTCTTACAGAATAGGAGCCACCCTCTCTTCATACAGCACAGCCTCCTACCAGGGCCTCTCTCTGAAGGCAACTCTCTTGCAGACTGATTCTCCTCTACAGGAGTCTATCTATGTCCTGTCCCTCTCTGAAGCAGAAAAATTCCACTCCACCACCCATGTTAAACTAAAAGGCCTCCAAGCTCTCTTTCCTAATATTCCCTCCGCCCAACTTCAGTGAATCCTTAAAACTTGTTCCTCCTGATCTGCTCTAATTAAAACACCTGTGCTACAGGTTTGTGAAATTAACCCCAGGGGATGGAAAGCCAATAAGCTCTTGGCAAACTGACATTACACACATAGCTTCCTTTGGAAAACAAAAGTATGTCTTTGTCAACCTAGACTCTTATTCCAAGTTTATTTGGGCTACTGCCCAAACTCCCACATGGGAGAGAGAGCCAAGGACCCCATTGGCCACCTCCTTTCTACCTTTGCTACCATGGGCATTCCCAAACAGATTAAAATGGACAATTGGCCAGCCTTTGCTAGCTCTCACTTTAAATCATTTTGTCAATTATGAAATATTGCACATCATAAAGGTATCCCTCATAACCCACAGGGACAAGGCATCATAAAGCAGACCCATCAGGTCCTAAAATGTCAGTTATTAAAACAAAATGCAGGGAAATACCCTCCTAACATCCATCTGGCCATGGCATTGGCAACTCTTTACCTCTTTAACATTTATAGAGATTCAAAATGTCTAGCCATAGTCAAATATTGGCAGACACCAAGAACTGTTCCTCAAATACTTGTCAGATGCAAAGACCCCCTAGACAATCAGTGGAAAGGACTGGATCCGCTGTTAACAACTGGGAGGGGCTTTGCTTGCATCGTCCCACGGGATTGTCAGAGACCCATTTGGATTCCGGCCAGAAATGTCAGATTCATGTCCACCGCTGACCAAAAAGATGGCACACCTGTCACTCTGGAAGAAACTTGACCAACTCTTCACTTCTGCAAAATCCATGTGTCCCCCCTCTGCATCCCTTTTTGCCACCCTTTTAACTGCTCTGATAATAATTCAAGCTAACTCTGCCTCTGCCCAGCCTGCAGGCAGACCGCTGACTGGGACCCAGGCCTGATGATTCTTTATCAGAGAAACTTGGGAGGGAAGAAACCAGGTAATTGGAACCAGCGATTGTCCTTTACAAGGCTGCAGTGGTCCCCCTATACCCCAGGTGCCTCTGAAGTGTCCCTCTCGACAGGACCCTGTGTGTCAAATCCCCATTTTTTCTCTGGTGTGATGGCACCAAATCCCTCTGTGAAAAGCTACTTGTTCTGGACTTTGCCCATAGTTATCACTCCCCAGCTCTTCCTTTATGAGAAGGAGGAAGAGCTTGGATGCTGCAACCAGACCTGGACCATCAAAAGAGAGAAATATATTCATCCTGCTTCTGGTCAGCTTAGGCAACATTCTGTACAGCAGCAATGGGAACTGTGGGAAAAGCCCTAGCAAGGATTTACAGCATGGAAGCAGACTTCCAAATAAGATTGATGAGGCAATGGCGTCCACAACAAATAGCCTTGAATCGCTCCAGAGACAGATAACTTCTCTGGCCAAGGTGGTGATGCAGAACCAGCGAGCCCTGGACTTGTTAACTGCAGAAAACGAGGAACCTGCATGTTCCTGGGATAAGAATTCTGTTTTTACGTAAATGAGACTGGTATTGTCGAGCAAAATGTTAAAACCCTAAAGGACGTCAGAAAAGAACTCTGCACAAATTATTCCCCACAAGTTTCTGTCCCATGGTTTTCCAACACCCTACCTGGTTACTTCCCTTACTAGGACCCATTTTCACCCTAGGAGTCCTCCTGACTATTGCACCCTGTGTCCTCTGGTTTATCAAAAACTGAATCAATACACTCACTGAGATCGCAGCCAAGATTTTTCTAGTCCAATACCAGGCTGTCCCAGGGGACCCCTTAGAGGACTTTGACATTACTGCTCCATTTTAATTAAAAAACAAAGAATGGGCTGTGGAAATGAAACTTTGTGTGTGGCCTGAAGGAAGAACTTGTAAGACCTTTCCTGGAAGATCCCTGGTTATCTGATATCTCTGTGGGCATTCAGTTGCCTCTCTGAGTTATCTTTACCAGGAAGATTCGGGATATTACAATGATTCTTGCTTTGCCCTCTCTCCGCAAAATTCCAGGACCAGATGGCCTCTTCCCTTGAGGCATTGAGCAAAATGTCACACCTCTAGTTACCTGTTGCACAAACCGGAGCTCTGCAGCCCCCCGATTAGAGCCAAGGTGGCTCACCCCTCCCTTCTGCTTTTCCCCCACTTACTTGCCCAGAGCACAGTAGCCTTCAATATATAGACCTCACTGACAGAAACTAAATAGAGTTACTATTCTCCAGGCTCTCTGCATGTGAATCTACTCAATTTTCCATGGGTGGTTTCCTGTGGTTCCCCCCCCCCTCCTTGCGAGAGTGAAGCCTAGAGACTGTCAGCCTGCAGGCAGGAGACAAGTCCTGGAGCTGAGCCAAGAAGGGAAGAACAGAGTGTGGAATGCTATCACATGTGACACAAAGACATCGAACAATGACATATATGTGTGAGTCTGTGTGAGTTTTTGTGTACCATGTGTGGGCAGGAGTTCATAGTGACCAGAAGGGGGTGGGGCATAGGATTCCCTAGAAATTGAGTTATAGCCAGTTCTGAGCTGCCATGTGGGTACTTGAAACAGAACCCACATCCATTGTAACAATAGGTAACACTCAATCTCTAAGCCATCTCTCCAGCCCCTCAAATTTAAATACATTAATTTCAAAGGCAAATACAGCATTTTTTTTAATTCTATCATAGGTTGTCAAATTGTTTCACAGGTTATCTCAATTTATTGCCACAATACTTTATGTACAACTGTAGTCCATTAAATTTATATTATATTTAGAAGACTGAAATCTGTGATTGATGGTCTCAGATTTATAACTAGAGAGGATTTTATGAGATACAGATCTGCCCATCATGACTTCAAATTCTCCAGAAACAGTGCTGTGCAAGTTTTTTCTTGAGTGGAGTATGTCCTGGGGACAAGATACCTCTATTAGTACTATCTCAAAGTGACAGATATCATGTCTAATAGGATACAGAGGTCAAGGTCACCTTGTGATCATGAAAAGTGACAGCTTTTGGTAGAAAAGAGGTATTCTTGGACAGTGTATTTTGTCAGATGATGAAGCTGACACAATAGATATAATAAATTGAATTTAAATCATGGGTATAGAATCCAAGTCTGCGGTTTAATTATAAAACATGCACTATTTTAATTATATTCTCTTCTACTCATCAAAATATGCACAAACAACATGCAAGTTATTAAAACATTCAAATCACACACACACACACACACACACACACACACACACAAATGGGTTCCTCTCCAGATATGGAAGAAGCATCTGACGACACACATGATAGCTGTGAGCAGTTGGAAACATGCTATTAGATGTGAGTTAACGCAGGTTGGAAAATTAAGGAAGGCATTGACTTTTACTTCTCTGTCATGGAGTCTTTGGTTAGTATGTTGTCTACTATGTTGTTATCCAGGTTCAGATAAGCATGTTTCACATTAGTGGAAAACTTCAGTACAGAGGAAAGTGGAATGTATAAAGTCAGCTGAAGAAAAACACACATCTGGGACTAGAAAGATGGCTCAGTGGTTAAGAGTGCCTACTGTTCTTCTAGAAGACCCAGGTTTGATTCTCAACACCATGGAGGCTAAGAACCATCTTAACTCTAGTTCCATGGGAATCAACACCCTCTTCTGACCTCCACAGTATTGCAGGACATGGGTGTACCTACTTACATGCAGACTGTACACTAATCTCACTCCAATAAGACTGGCCAAGATCAAGAAAACAAAAGACACCAAATGCTGGAGAGGTAGTGGGGAAAGGGAAACACTCATCCACTGCTGGTGGGAATGTAAAATGTTACAACCAGTGGGGAAAGCAGTGGAGAATCCTTAAAAATCTCAATATGAGCCTACCATATCTTTATACCTGCATACAACTTGACTGTTAACATGTGAATCTCTACATGTGTTTAAGAATCGACCTATAGTTTATTTTCAGATTTTGTAATTTTGACTTATTTGTGAAGTGCATATATGGATATTTTAGAGTAATATAAAAATATGTAATTGTATTTTAGAATAAAAATTCATAGCTAAAAAATATTAAAAAGTAAAACACACATCTATGAACAAGAAAGATGGAAAGGTGAGCTCGAACACTGTTCATGCCATTGAAAGGAAGAGAGTGCTTAGCTAAATTGGGGAGAGAGTCAAATGCCTGTATTAGCAACCTCTGAACTTTCTGTAGGTAGTCATTCCTAACACTGAGGAAATTCTGAATTGCTTTTCTTTAAAGCAACAATTTTTTTTCATACTCAAATGCAATTTGGAGAAAATACTCAATTTTTTTTTTTTTTATGTTATGCCAAGGTGTTGGGAGAAAAACAAAGGATGAGATGGAACTTTGATTCTCACATAGTATAAAATCTTAAATGTCATTTTCTAAGATGGTGTCATATTAAACCTCAGTTATTAAAAAAGAACCTTAGGAATCCTTGCTCCTTTTATTATATACATTTTACTTGATTAACTTGAAGAAGTAATTACACAGAAAAATAGAATGGAAGCAACAGTGATTTTCTCCATACATCTGGCTCCATAAAAACATGTCTTCCCCCAGTCTACAAGTACCACAGCAGAGTGTCACACCACACTATGTCATAATTGCTGAATGTACTTAAATTAAATAATTGTTTATTCTTCATATTAAACCTCTTTTTTAAAGATTTTGCCTGTTAATAATAAGGTTTCTATGTGAACAAAAAGTAGAAGAGCACATTTTGTACAGTCAAGGCTCTAGCCATATCAGCTGCCCAGAAGGCAAAGGATCTGGATACACACAGAAATCTTCCAAATGTGGTGCTGGTTTCAAATACAGCCTTCCAGGAGAAAGAACTAGAGTGGAAGTCGGGAGGATCTGGAGAGAAATCTTAAGTTCTCTGAGTTTGAGTCACTTGAACTTAAGTTTCATTATCTTACTGTTAATGATACAGCTCAGTAAAGAGGATTTAAATGAGATCACAGATATTTACCACCTGGCCAAAGAGTAATTCATCAAGTGTCAGATTATTCTATGCTTTCCAAATCTTGCTTTATTCTAGATTATCTTGATGCTCCCCATATCTATCTCTTTCAGGTTACATTGGTGAAAAATAGATGGTGAACTTGTATTGTTAAGTTTTGAGAAAGTACAGAAATTCGGAATATATATTTGTTGATGGAGACCATGGGGTGACCCGAATTCCAGAATAGAAATGAGATCAACAGCAGGATGAGGCATATCTGATAATCAATGTTGAACAATGATCTAAAAATGACTCTAGGACTTAAATCTGCATTATTATCACTTAGAGAAAATGGAAAACTTCAGATAATTCAGATATTTACCACACTGTCACCTATTTAGATTATTTCTTGATACTATGCATGGGAAAAGAGAGGAGATATATTTTCTTTATCTCATTCTTGTTATTATCCTAAAAATCTATGGCATTTAAATACTTTTCTGATAAATCATGCTGAGAAATTTGAAAACTGTTAATTTATGCCTTGATTTAGGTGGTTATTTTATCATTTGATTGAATAAATTTGAATTATAGTCTACTCTTTTGATTAATCTTACTTTTCCACTTATTAAAATAATCCATTTCTTCTTTATCCACTTTACATGAATAAAACAAGATCAAAGATTTAGTGATTATGAACAACAGTCATGTACGTGATTACAGATCATTATATATGTTCTCATTATCCTTTCAATGGACTTTCAGGATTAGACCATATATTATATTATTTTGCTTGGTTGATCTTCAGTTAATTCTATTAGAAGCTAAGTTTATAATTTACAGTGCAATGAATTAATTTTGGATTATTTCCTTGTCATTTTTAGCTTTCCATAAATAATCACTTCTATATTACTTAGCGCTGACTTCTCATAAAAGATTAATATAGAATTAGTGACAAAATGGGATTCTCATCAAATACAAAACCTCATAAAAATTAATGCTTCCCAAGATGTAATTTGAAAATCCAAAAGGCACTTCTGATTTAAATCTGTTAAGTCTCATTAGAAAACTTACATTTTTGCCTCTACCACACACATGAGGTGCACAGACACATTCTGTGTGAGAAGCAAGGAGTGTGAGGAAGTGCATTAATCAAGCGTAATAAACTGTTTAGGATAATGCATTCATACTTTGTTTCCGTTAACATGAATAACGAGAATATTTGAGGCTGGAACAATCTAGGTATAATTCTAATGGTAAAACAACAATATGATTTAGTAGGTCTTTTGAGAGATATCCAGTATATAACTTCACATGAAGAATGTTCATTTGATAAGTAAAGTAACAAATGAAATGAAAAGCTATTTGTACTATGTTCTAGATATCTGAGCTTGGATATGACAAAAATTCCTGTCATTTGCATTTTTGCCACAAAAGTTACAAATTGTACACATTGGGGCATAACATTAAATGCTAGCATAATTTAACTGTGAGTCTATCACTTGTTACATAAAAGACTCAAAGCTTCCACTCTGATGGATCTGAATGTACTAGTATAACATAAAATGTGATTAATAAAGAATTGTAGTATTAATATTAATAAAGAATTAATACTATTATTATGTATGTTTTACATCATTTAGAATCAGCCAACACTGTCTCTTTGTTCTCTTATGCTAACCAAATTCTGTGCCAAAATGTTCTTGTCTCCATCAGTGTGCACTATAAAAACCTCATAGTGAAAATGAAATTAGTTTTACATTTTCCCTTTAGTTTTATACATTCTAAACTTCATAAAGTAGAGTGCTAAAACCTCCTTTCTAAAACTCTGGAAGAAAGATTAATCCTTTACTGTAGGCCTGTCTGGCTCCTAGATAAAAGAAAAGAATTCTTTACATGCTTGCCATCCCTTGTCATTCTAATTGGTCTGTGGAGAATGCTCCGGGGCATGCACCACCACCTTATGCTGTGGCACTTTTACACCAAGTACCATATGTGTTGCTATCTCGGGAAACAGCAGGGTTCAGTTACAGGATTCACAGGTTTTTTTGTTTTTTGTTTTTTTTTTCTCTCCTACCCTAACAGCCCCTGAATTTATACATTACTGCCATCAGTGCTATTTTTTATATATAATTAGGATGCATTTTGTGTGTTTCTTCAGAAAGCTGTATTTAGAGTTGCTGCCATGAATCTCACTATTCACATTATTATAATTTAAAATGTAGCATTGTACAATATATAACAATGACACCCACCATGTTTGCCTATCAGCTCAATCTATTTTGGGAAAGATGGAAATTGTTTTGATGCATAGCTCATCGTTTTCCTAAAGAGCAGGTGTATGCCTTCTGCAGTAGACAGGAAAGTTGAATGATTCCCCCTACTGCACTGTGAATGTGTGGATGATATTTTGGCCCCGTGGCTTACAATGCAAGGCCATGCAAAAAAAAATTTCCAGCACATTCTTGAGATGTGAATTTCAATTTATTTGAATTTACAACATCTACTTGGAGTTATTAACATCTGCTCTCCAGGTGAGTACAAAATTTAGAGGAAAACTTGTAGAAAATGAACTTAAGTTTTCAGCTTTCTGCGAATCTTGAAAAACAGTGAAGCATGATTTGGAACATACTAGATTTGAACTCGGAAATATTAAAATGAAATCAGGACTAGAGTTCCAGGTTGAAGACTTGCTCTCCACATGGGCCTCTCCTCATGGCTGACACCTGTGGGGAAATGCCTTAGATGAAAAACGAGTGAATATTCCTATATGACCAGGAAGTAATTATGCTAGGATTTCGGAAATGGTCTTTTCCTAGATACTGACAGGACATCCATGCATGAGGCCTAGTGGGAGAGCAGCAGAGAGATGAGAAATATCTGAGCTTCAGATACACAGGAAAAGACGAAGTGAGTCACAATGTCTTAATTGGAGTGATGGTGCCCATGGCAAGTAGTACTGGAAACTACCAGAAGCTGCAAGAGTCAAATCATATCCCAGGCTTTTATTTCTGTGTTCATGGCCCAGCTGGTACCTGGAATAGTTGGGGATAGCTGTTACATTCTAGAACTGTGGGAGAACTATTTTAGCACTATAAAACACTCAGTTTCTACTAATTTTTTATAGTAGTTACAGGGAATTAGTACAAGAAGGCACACTGTACATATATTAATCCTAACAGAGATTGGCAGAAGGGACCTGGGGAAAGATATTCCTACAGCAAGCCATGCGGCAAGCACACAGCTCCTAATTTCTAACATTATTGCCGTTACAAATTTTCTGATAATTTGAATAAATACTCAAAATTTTGGGAACATCATCTCTCTGTAGCCCAAGATGTCCTGAAACATGTTTAAAATATAGACCAGGCTGTCTTGGATCTAACAGAGATATGCTTGTATCTGCTTCCTGCGTGCTGGGATTAAAAGTATGTGCCACCACACCTGACTTGAATAAATACCCAATTTTAAGAGTAAATTTAATGTTGCAGAAAATGTAGCTCTCTGTAGATGAAAAGAATACAAACAATTAAAAAGGCAAGAAATTTAACTGATAGGGAAACATCAGAAATAATAACAAGAGATCTATTGCAGATAGGTTCTTGCTGAGATGCAGGACAACCTGGATGTCAAATTAAGATGTAATGTTTAAGTCCATACTGAGATTAGACAGGGCAGAAAAAGCCAGAAAGCACTCCCAACTTGGGGAGCACAGACAAATAACCACCTGGGCAGGGAATACCACAGTTGGCAGGGCACCACACAGCACTGAGAACAGTAAAGTTTGTTTGAAAAATAACCATCAGTCAATGATAAGGATAGGAGAAAGACCAATGGAATTTCTGTATTGTCATCATGATTCTTCCCAGACAACCTCTGCAAGTAATGAAGGGGAATTCTGAGTCCATCTTGAGGTTCTTAGTCACACTGCTGTAAGAACTTAAGGATACTCTCAAATGGAAGCAAGCAAGAAGGCTATAAATCTCTAAAAGAAAAAAAAAATGGAGAGGAGCAAAATATTCATGCCCTTGCCTTTCTTTTTGAGCCAGCTTCAAGATCAGATAAGTGAAGAACTAGCAATGACATGGAAGGGAGGGGAGCTCCAGAAAAAAAAAAGAGAGCAAAATAATCCAAAATGTTGGGAAAACCCAAGTTGTTAGGGAGAGAATCATTAAGAAAAGAGATTTAAAAAAATAAGAAGAAACTTTTACTCATTTGTAAAGATTTCAGAGACATGAGCAAGCTTACAAGGTTGCATGTGTATAGCTCGATAAGCTATTGCATTCTGGAGGGGAATTCTGGGCAGGAAAAAGTATACCATCTCCTTAAAAAACTAATTATTTGGGGAGCCAGAGATCCCAGCACTCAAAACACGGAGATGGAGCCAGTGATCCCATGACTCAAGACACTAAGATGGAGCTGGTGATCCCAGCGCTGAAGAAGCCAAGATAGAGCCCGTGATCCCAGCACTCAAGACGCTGAGATGGAGATGGTGATCCCAACACTAAAGATGCCAAAGTGGAGGCCATGATCCCAAAACTTTTTGGAGCCTGGTGATCCCAGCACTCAAGAAGCTGAGATGGAGCCCATGATCCCAGGACTCAAGACACCAAGATGGAGCCCAGGATCCCAAGACTCAAGATACTAAGGTGGAGCTGGTGATCCCAGCGCTGAAGAAGCCAAGATGGAGCCCGTGTTCCCAGCACTCGAGACCCTGAGAAGGAGCTGGCGATCCCAGAACTCAAGAAGTTGAGATGGAGCCTGTGATCCCAGAACTTTGTGGAGATAAAAAATAAAGGGAACAACAGCAACAAAAAGACTTGCTCAAAGAACTTACCTAAACAGTAAACTTCTGCATCAAAAAAGTTTTTAAAAAAAGACTTGAGAAAAAGATACAAAACAGGACTTAACATGTATGGCAGAATCCATGAGTACAGGGGTGGGGCATGGATTGGGGGACGAGCATAAACTTGATTAAGAAATATTGTATCAAATGCACAAATGCTCAATAAAAATTAAGGAAAAATAAATAAATAAATAAATCTTCTGATTACAATGTTCTCTCTCTCTCTCTAAAAAAAAAAAAATACCTAATTATTCTGCCTTTCTCTTTAGCACCACTTAATTTGAGCCCATCTTCCTAACACTGGTCCCTTAGCTAGGTGACTGAACTGGCCCAAGTGTAATGTTAGGGCTCCACCCAAAAGAAATTCTATTCTGATGACTAGAAGGAGTTTCCTTTTAATTGGCCTTCTCCCTTGTAACACATGGAGAAAATTGTTGGTACAGTGGAAAACAACTGGCTGCTTGACTAATGTTGAAAATGTAGGGATCTTGCAGAAAAGGATCCCTGGAGCAAGCCATGGGGCAAGCACTCACAGTTCCTGATTTCTATGAGAGTGAACCATAGCAGCTTCCAGAGAGGTGGGATGATGCGAGACAGAGTCTCCATATAGAATTCAGACCAGGAAGTGGTAGCCAGATCCATGCATGAGAGCATCTGGTAGTACTAAATGAGGGGTGGTATGCTGTAAATGGCCTTTTTCTTCAAAATTTCTGTGCTGTAAATGGAAAGATATTGAAGAGCTAAGCAAAGAGGAAATCAGAGTCTGTTCTTGAATCTTTCAGATTTTTCCTTGCCATTTTACTATATTTTAAATAGTTTAATTTTTATTTTTTAAAAATTTTACTGGTTTTCTATATTTCATACATAACATCTTAATCAGTCTTAATCAAATTTATGGCCCCATCAGCACAGGTACTGTCCCACCGATCCCCCACCACTGGAATTCATACATTCTGTCATAATTGTAAGTTCATATTAACAAGGTCCCAGGAGCCTGTAAGACTCAAGTTCCATATGGTCATGCACCTGCTCCAATGGCTCTTACAACATGTCTGCCCCCTCTTCCACAATGCTTCCTGAGCCCTGGCTTCATTGGCTTCTGTTGCAGGAGGGAGCTTCCTTGATGAGACTTGAGAGATGCATTAATTAGTATTCTCTATATCCCTTGTTCCTCTATGTTCCATGAATCATAGGTGTAGAGTTTTCATTGCAGATGTAAGACACATATGTTTTGACATTTTACAAACACTTAATCTCTGTGTGTGACCAGCTATGGAACTCTGAAATAGGCTCAGTCTGATGCAAAAGAAGGTTCTTTGATGAGTGATGACTGGTGTACTTGCTGTAAATATAATGATCCATATTTAGCACATAGTAAGAAATGTCATGCATTTCCTTTGTGTTTCTGCATTTTAAACTCCTTACCTTGCTTATTTGTTTCACCATTTCCATTACATTTTTCATGCACATAGATTTGAAAATACTGAACAAGTATTTTTAAATTGAATTTAACAATACATCAAAATATTAAAAACCACAATCTCGGATATTTATTACTCATATTATAGATTAACTTAACTTTTGAAAATCAATGAATCTTACCACATATAAAAGATAATGAGAAATCATGATTAAATGACTGGGTAAAAATAGATATGAAAAATTTCAACAATCATGTATGATATGCAGTCTCCATACACTGTAGTTTCATATGAGGAAAGTCCCAGGAGCTTGTAGGATTCTGTATTTCCACATGGTCATGTATCACCTCCTTGGCTCTTACAATCTTCCTGCCTCCTGGTAATAGAATTTTTCACTTTTGTCTGGCAAAATTCTTTCTCCAAGACTGGAGAGAAAGGTAATCTTAGAAAATTATAAGTCAAGGTCCTCTTATTTGGACAGAACTGCTGGAGGAGTCACAATGTGGCAGGAACTTTTAAGAAGTGATTCTGACATATTACTTGAGGCTGAGCATAAGGGTGAGATATTCTCAAAGGGTGAGTCTTATGAAAACTCACAGACTATCATGGATTTTGTGTCCAGAAAACCCAGCACATTGTCACATTGAAGAGATAGAAGGATAGTCAGGAGATACTGAAGGAAAGTGTCCTTTGTTGATTATTGGCACATCTTGTGTGGTGAAACTGTGCTCTCCATTGTTCCTGAATGACTAAAAGCAACATATGCATGCAGACACAACATCTGAGAACAAGTTGTGAAGGTCACAGCACAAGTTCTAAGTCCAACTCCCAGGCTAGAAGTAACTCATAAAATTATGGAAAACGTCTGTCCTCATTTTACTACAAATCCAGGTACAGGGCAATATAGATGCAAATGCTGTGAGACTTCATCCAAGACAGATTTCTAAGAAGGTATGAAGGCACTGCAAGAAAAAAAAAAAAAAAAAAAGCACAGGAGATCTTAAGTTTTATCCCAAAGTACAATTTCTTGAGCTTTAAAGAAATATACTGATTACTTATTTCTGGTTAGGGCTTTAAAGAAATATACTGACTATTCTAATTTCTGGTTCTACCCTTCTTTTGGGTGTTTAAGTCCGTACAATTAGCCAGTTTCTTAGCTAGAAGCCAAAATGTTCTTCAGTCTCTTAGCAACCTGGTCTGTGTCAAAGGTTAGGAATGCCAAAATTGTGTCTTCCACCGGACTTTGTAGTGGGGACTCCTGGACAGTATAACCCTATGTCTGTATCCCCTAAATGGACCCCTAGTAAATTTTTTTTAATTTTATTTATTTGCATATGTGTATGAATGTACTGTCTGCATGCAAATTTGTGCACCCGTGTCGTGCAATGCCGCGGAGGTCAGAAGAGGGTCTCGGATTCCCCTGGAACTGGAGTTCTCCTGGAATTGGAGTTTCAGATGGTTTTCAGCCGCCATGTGGGTGCTGGGCTGGAGAGATGGCCTAGCGGTTAAGAGCGCCGACCTCTCTTACAGAGGACCTGGGTTTGATCCCCAGGACCCCTAGTAATTTTGGGCCTCATCCTGGTCATAGTTCCCTGCCTTATCCAGTGCTTACAAGACCATATCCAGCAACTCACCCATACCAGTTTTAATCAACTTTTACTTGCTCTCCCTTCAGACAAATATGAACAACTCCATGCTGAAGACTATGAAACCCAAGTGTTACTCATCTCACCTTCTTGTGTCTCTAACCCCCTTGTCATTGCACACTATCAGCAGGTAGCAGCTAGATGGAAAACATTGCCCCCAATCCCTAATGACACAAAAGGGTGAAATGTAAGACTAAAGAAACCTCAGAATTTTTCAACCTTGACCACCACCCTGCACTCTGCAAAAAGTCACTGTAATCATGCTTGGCCAAAGAGAAAGGCCTGTTTATCCTGATACCCACTACAAAGCCTGTGCATCCTATTGCCTACTTCCATAAAGGGCCCATACCCTGTTACTACACCCTATGGTCTACTTTCCCCTTAAAGGGGACAAAGCAGCCATGTACTTACTAGCTCACATACTCTTGAGACAGAGACACCAGCCTGCTGCATCCTAAAATAAAACCTGAGTTATTTTTTTTTTCAAAAACACTAGAAAGAAATGTGAGTCAACCACATGCCTGGTTTAACTACTAAATAGATTAGCATAAACCTCCCATTTAGACCATGATTTTCTCAGTGTCTGTTAATGGTTGTATTATAGTAACCTTTCACAGAAAATAACAAGTGAGCCAATCACAAAGTGTCTTGTTGAGAGAGAGTAAGCTTCTGACCCAGCTGCAGACATGAGGCAGATGTTGAAATCATCAGACCACGAAATGAAAATCACTATTGACATATCTGCAACTTCTTGATGATTTCCTTGGCTGATGAGCCCATCACAGGCATTCTGCATTTATATTACTTTTTTTTTTCAATTTCGTGCCTTTCCTTCTTGTTCTTAGCATTTTAAGCTCCTTACCTTACTCATTCATTTCACCATTTCCATTACATTTTTCACGCCTGTACACTTGAAAATACTGAACAAGTTTCTTTTAAATTGAATCTAGCAATGCCCTAAAATATAAAAAAAATACAATCAAGGATATATATTACACATATTAAAGGTTAACTTAACATTTGAAAATCAACCAATAAATCTTACTGCACATACAAGATAATGAGAAATCATGATTAAATGACTGGATAAAATATATGTGAAATTATGATGTTCACTCTCAATATACTGGAGAAATATTAAAGCTGTCACATCCTGATTTAGAAATTATGAAAAGGAACAGATAACATCTTACTTGTTTGAGATGGATGGTTTCTCCCTAAGAATGAAGTCATAGAGGATGTCTTCTTAAAATAATCCTTGAACAACACCAATTCTGTCTACTAAACAGGGCAACATTCCACAGGTGCTTCTTCAGCAAAGAATCCTTACAGTAAGCATAGAATATGCTAAGCTCCTGGCATCCTGAGACAGGAGGATCTAACTGTATCTGTGAGCCCAGGCTCTGTCCACTTCTCCTGTAGAACAGACTGTATTCTTTTTCTTTAGCTTTGTCATTTCAGTTGTTCCATCCCCCAGGGTATCAAGCATATAAGAGATTAATTTCAGGGTTGCTTAGATACACTAGGAGGTGAAACATATGGAAATGACTCTTTTGCTCATTTGCACAATATTAGGGATACTGGTTTGTTATGGATCTCACTCATCTATGGTGTGTGGTGAATATTCATAAGTGATATGGGTTCTTTCCCTTATATACAAGTGATCTATGTCACCAGATTCCAAAATGCATTTAGGAAATCGGGATGAAGCAACATAAAGTAATTTTGATGTCAGTGATTACCAATAGCTCAGAATAAACAGGCAAATTTGAGAGGTTTTAGGACAGTAATACTATGCTATAAGGTACTATAATAATGGCTGCTTGCCACCTACTATGTGTTTGTGAAAACACATATGATGTAAAATGAAATCTAATTTGAATAATAATCTTTGAGTGATAATGAGTAATTATTTGGATCTTCATTCCTTTTGTTCAAATTTTTATTATGGGTATGCATTCCAATGATACACATGTCACATGTCACAGTGCACATGTGGAAAGGAGAGGACAACTTTCAGTACTCGATTCCATCTCTGACTGTGACTATTCTCTAAACTGGAGAGTAAACTAAGGTCGTTGGGCTTGGCAGCAAGTGCTTTTACAGGCTGAGCGATTTTGCTTCCCCTGGTTTGTCATTTTTTTCCTAAGTATTTCTGGAAGAAGATGTTGAAAATTAGGAGCTACGTATACTGAGAAATAAGAACTACTAAAACACCTGTACCATTTTTTCAACTCCACAGGTGCTGTCCAACCCTAGAACCATAGAGAGTATCTGCATGCATGGCCAGGAGGCCAGCCAGGGGCGCACACTCTCCACACCCAACCCCTCAGGTTGGTCTGTGACCTGGAGGCCCATCAGCGGGTGGGTGGCCCAACTCCACAGGCGTTGCCCAACCCTAGGACCAGAGAGAGGATCTGCATGCATGGCCAGGAGGCCAGCCAGGGGCGCACACTCTCTGTGCCCAACTGTTCAGGTGGGGACTGGAGTACTGGACAAAGGATTCAAAACACACCCCCACAGCCCCGACCCCCCGAAACTACTGATACTGAGGTGGAAAGTATAAACTGCTGGTGCTGTGGTTTAATATTCTTGGGAGGAACCAGCAGTGTCAGTGATTGGAGGCTGCATAGCCAAAACTGAGGAAGAAACAAACAGGAAGCAAACTGAGTGACCAACCAGTCCTCCATATTAACAATTGAGATTAGAAACAGAAGGCAAACAAATAAACAAAGGGGGAAAAACAACAACAACAAAAATACACATGCCCAAAACACATCTGAAAAACAACAATATGGGAAAAGCTCAAAATAAATCCCCACCAAACTCAACCAGCTCTGCAGAAGATCCTAACAATAAGATCTCCATGGAAGGGAACCAAGATACCGACCATAGGAGAACAATTTTATACATGTTCAAAGACTATAAAGAACAAATCAGAGAACTAAAGGGAGAGAATGAAAAACTCATGAAGAAACTAGAAGGAAAGAATGATAAACTCCACAAAGGCCTAAAAGGAGAGATTGATAAATTCAGAAAAGAACTAGAGGAAGAGAAATAAAAGATCCAAAAAGAACTAGAGGAAGAGAAATACCAACTCCTAAAAGAATTAGAGGGAAAGAATGACAAACTCCTAAAAGAACTAAAGGGAGAGAATGAAAAACTCTGGAAGGAAGTGGAAACATTGAAAAGATCTCAGGATGAAAGGAAAAAAGAAACCTACCAGCAAAGCAAGGAGCTACAAGAAAATAATGAAAAGATCCAAAAGGAAGTGGAAATACTGAAGAAATCACAAGATGAAATAAAAAAAGGAAATTGAACATTCATTCAATCAGCAAGAAAGGATGGGAAAAAGCCTCAGAAGCAGAAGAGAAGAAGCAGAAAAAAGAATATCAGACCTTCAGGATAACACAGCATGACTAGAAACCTCAAGTAAAGATTATGAAAAATTAAAAATAAAACCCACAAGAGTGAAACAACCAGGAAATGCGGGCCACTATGAATAGACCAAACTTCTGCATCATAGGGATAGAAGAAGAAGAATCCTAAGAGAATGGTATTGAACAGATCTTCAACAGAATAATAGAAGAAAATTTCCCTAAACTGAAAAAAGACAAACCCATAGAAATACAAGAAGCATGTATAACACCAAATAGACAAGACCAGAAAAGAAATTCCCCATGTCATATCATAGTTAAAAAACTAGATGTGAGATCTCCTGAGAGCATCTCCGGCAAGCTCAGGTAGGTGGACAGCAGCTGAGTACTTCAGCAAGGCTGATTGTTGATTGATTTCATCTAGTCAATCCATTAATCCAGCTGTCTTTGGTTTGGTTGCCTTTTGTGGCTCTGGGGGTGGAGTTATCCTCCCAACAGGTATTAAAGGTGGGGTTGTGAGAGTCTATCTGAGATCTCCTGAGAGCAGCTCAGGCAAGCACAGGTTTGACTCACAGTCTGAGACACCCCCAACTGAGATTAGGAAGGAATCTGAAGGAGGCAAGGAAAGCAAGACTTCAATACAGTGAAGAGGCATTTAGGACCTATATTGGAATACAGGCAAGGAGAAGCTCATATGCCAGGAACACAAAGAAGAGACAACAAAGGAAAGGGGCAGGATAATCTCGCATCAAGCTCTACCAACCCTATGGAAGAGTCCTACAGTGGGATCCCCATGGGGATAGCCCAGGACACAGACATCAGAAACACAGTTGGGAACATATTTAAAGAACTACAACATTATAAAGAGCAAATCAAAGAACTAAGAAAAGAGAATGAAGAACTCAAGAAGTACCTGGAGAGAGAGAATGACAAACTCCGGAAGGAACTGGAAACACTGAAAAGATCCCATGCTGAAAAAGATAAGGAAACCAACCAGCAAAACTAAGAGCTACAGGAAGAGATTGAGAAACTCCAAAAAGAAGTAGAAATACTAAAGAAATCAGAAGAGGAAATGAAAAAGGAAATCAAACACTCATCCAATCAAGAGGAAAGGAGGGGAAAAAGCCTCAGAAGCAGAATGGAAGAAGCAGATCAAAGAATATCAGACCTGGAAGATAACACAGAACAACTAAAAACCCCAAGGAATGATTATGAAAAATTTAAAAATACACAAAAGTGGAACAACCAGGAACTGTGGGACACTATGAAAAGATCGAACCTCCGAATCATAGGAGTAGAGGAAGTAGAAGAATCCCAAGACAATGGTATTGATCAGATCTTCAACAGAATAATAGATGAAAACTTCCCCAAACTAAAAAAAGACAAACCAATACAAATACAAGAAGCACATAGAACTCCAAACAAACAAGATCAGAAAAGAAATTCTCCATGCCACATCATAGATAAAATGTTAGACACCCAAAACAAAGACAAAATCCTCAAAGACACAAGAGAAAAACAAGTGACCTATAAGGGGAAACCTATCAGAATTACAACTGACTTCTCAATGCAAACTATGAAAGCAAGAAGAACCTGGAGCAAAGCATTCCCAGTGTTAAAAATAGATGCCAACCCAGGTTACTATACCCAGCAAAAATGTAATTATAATGGAAGGAGAGAGAAAAACCTTCCATGACATAAACAAGTTGAAAGAATACATGTCCAGAAGACCAACCCTTCAGAGAAAACTCAAAGCTATTCAAAGAACAGAAGAAAGGAGCAACCATCCCCAGGCACCTAGAAAGAGCAATCAATAAAAGCATAACTGCAGAAGTAGAAAAATAAACCCAAACCGCAAATGGATAACAAGGCAAAAGGAAGAAACAGAGACCTATCAGTCATAATCTTAAATATTAGTGGACTAAATTCCCCAACCAAAAGACATAGACTGGAAGATTGGATTAGGAAACAGAATCCATCCATATGCTCTCTACAAGAAACACATCTAAACTTCAAGGACAGACACCACTTTAAAGTGAAAGGATGGAAAAAATATTCCAAGCAAATGGTACCAAAAAGAAAGCAGGTATTGCTATTTTAATATCAGAGAAAATAGACTTCAAAGTAAAAGAAATCAGAAGAGACAAAGAAGGCCATTACATTTTAATCAAAGGAACAATTCACCAAGAAGATTTCACAATTATGAATATATATGCCCCAAACTCTGGTGCAAAAAACTTTATAAAGATGATTCTCCAGGACCACAAGTCACACACTAACCTCAGTACACTCATAGTAGGGGACTTCAATACCCCACTGAGTCTTTTGGATAGGTCAACAGGACAAAGAATAAACAGAGACATCTGAACTGAATGATATGATACACCAATTAGAACTCATAGACCTCTACCAAATATTCGGCCCTAATACCAGAGAATACACTTTCTACTCAGCACCCCATGGAACATTCTCCAAAATCGACCACATACTGGGACACAGAAGAAACCTCCACAAATACAAAAAGATTGAAATAATTTCATGCATTCTATCAGACCACAGTGCAATAAATCTCAACACCAACACTAGGATAAGCCCTACTGCTTACGAGAACACATGGAGACTAAACAATACACTCTTGAGTAATGAATGGGTCAAGGAAGAGATAAAGAAAGAAATAAAAGCATTCCTTGAACTGAATGACAATGACAATACAACACAACGAAACCTATGGATACCTTAAAAGCAGTCCTAAAAGGGAAGTTTATAGCCCTGGGTACCTATATTAGAAAAACAGAAAGAGCACAAGTGAATGATCTAACACGACAGCTAAAAGCACTTGAGAGGCAACAACAGATGAACCCTAAATGCAACAGACAGGAAGAAATAACAAAAATAAGAGCAGAAATCAATGAAATAGAAACAAATAAAACAAAACAAACAAAAAAAATCAATGAATCCAAAAGTTGGATCTTTGAAAGAATAAACAAGATAGACAAACCTCTAGCCCACTTAACCAAAAGAAAGAAGGAACAACTCCAAATCAATACAGTCCATGATGAAAAGGGAAATATCACAACAGACAAGGAAAAGATCCAGAAAATCATATGGGGATATTTTAAGAACCTATACTCTACCAAGTTTGAAAACCTAGAAGAAATGTATGAATATCTGAAATTCTGGGAATCACCAAAGCTCAACCAAGAAGAGATCGGCATTTTAAACAGACACATAGTATATGAAGAAATCGAGGATGTAGTAAGAAACCTCCCAAGTAAAAAAAGCCCAGGCCCAGATGGTTTCATGGCAGAATTCTATACAATATTTCAAAAAGACTTACAACCATTACTGCTCAAGTTGTTTAGAAGGATACAAACGGAGGGATTTCTCCCAGATTCCTTCTATGAAGCCCCTATCATGCTATTACCAAAACGAGGTAAAGATACAACCAAAAAGGAGAACTATAGACCCAACTCCCTAATGAACACAGAAGCCAAAATTCTAAACAGGATACTGGCAAATTGCATACAGACATACATCAAGAAGATCATCCATCATGACCAAGTTGGATTCATACCAGAGATGCAGAAATGGTTCAACATACGAATATCAATAAATATCATCAAACGCATAAACGGAATCAAAGACAAAAACCACACCATTATCTCAATTGATACTGAAAAAGCCTTTGACAAAATCCAGCATCCCTTCATGCTTAAAGTCCTAGAGGGAATTGGATTGGAGGGATCATTCCTCAAGGTAATCAAAGCCATATACAGGAAACCCACAGCCAATATAATCCTAAATGGGGAAATGACAGAAACATTCCCTTTAAAGGTAGGAACTCGGCAAGGCTGCCCCCTGTCACCACTCCTCTTCAATATAGTGCTTGAAACCCTTGCTAGAGCAATAAGGCAAGAAAAGGAAATTAAAGGAGTACTAATTGGAAAAGAGGAAGTCAAGCTATCCCTATTTGCTGATGATATGATTGTTTACTTAAGGGATGCTAAAAACTCCACCAGAAAACTCCTAGAAATGATTAACAGCTTCAGCAAAGTGGCAGGATACAAAATTAACCTTAAAAAATCAATGGCCTTTCTTTACACCAAGAACAAGCAACTGGAGAAAGAATTCAAAGAGACCTTCCCACTCACAATAGCCTCAAAAACAATAAAATACCTAGGAACAAACCTAACCAAAGACACCAAAGATCTCTACAACAAAAATTTTAAACCCTTAAAGAAAGAAATTGAAGAAGACCTCAGAAGATGGAAAAACCTCCCATGCTCATGGATTGGGAAAATTAACATTGTAAAAATGTCCATTTTACCAAAACTCTTGTATAGATTTAATGCAATCCCAATCAAAATCCCCAAGAGTTTCTTCACAGGCTTGGAAACAAAAGTTCTTAAATTCATTTGGAAAAACAAAAGACCCCGAATAGCCAAATCAATCCTGAGTGAAAAGAGCTACACAGGAGGGATCTCTATACCAGATTTTAAACTATACTACAGGGCTATAGTCATAAAAACAGCCTGGTACTGGCACAAAAACAGACCTGTTGACCAATGGAACAAAACCGAAGATCCAAATCTGAGCACATACAATTTCAGCCATCTCATATTTGACAAGGGGGCCAAGAAACCACAATGGAGAAAAGACAGCATCTTCAGCAAGTGGTGTTGGCAAAACTGGATCACCACTTGTAGAAGAATGAAATTAAACCCCTACCTCTCACCCTGTACAAAAGTCAACTCCAGATGGATTAAAGACCTCAACGTGAAACCCCAAACTCTGAAGGTGATAGAAGAAAAAGTTGGCAGCAGACTACAAGACATAGGCGTAGGAAAAGACTTCCTAAATCAGACAGCAGCTGCACAAGAATTAAGGTCGACAATTGACAAATGGGACCTCATCAAACTCAAAAGCTTCTGTACATCAAAAGAAACAATCAAGGAAGTGAAGAGAAATCCCACAGAGTGGGAGGAAACCTTCACTGCAGATACATCTGACAAAGCATTGATTTCCAGAATATATAAACTACTCAAAAAACAAAGAAAAAAGAAAACAAATGACCCGCTCAATAGATGGAGCAAAGAACTGAACAGAGACTTCACAAGCGAGGAATTAGAGATGTCTGAGAAACACCTCAAGAACTGCTCAACATCACTAATCATTAAGGAAATGCAAATCAAAACCACTTTTAGATATCATCTTACTCCAATAAGACTGGCTAGGATCAAGAAAACAAATGATACCAAGTGCTGGAGAGGTTGTGGGGAAAGGGGAACACTCATCCACTGCTGGTGGGAATGTAAACTCGTACAGCCACTATGGAAAGCAGTGTGGAGAACCCTTGGAAAACTTGGAATGGACTTGCCATCCAACCCAGCCATACCACTCCTAGGCATGTATCCTCAAGACTCACCCCACCACAGAGATACATGCCCGGCTATGTTTATTTCAGCTCTCTTCACAACAGCAAGGAGCTGGAACCAACCCAAATGCCCCTCAACTGATGAGTGGAAAGAGAAAATGTGGTACATCTACATGATGGAGTTCTATGCAGCAGTAAAGAAAGATGACATCATGAGCTTTGCAGGAAAGTGGCTGGAGCTAGAGGACATCATGCTGAGTGAAGTAACACAGTCCCAGAAAAACAAACAATGAATGGTGTCCCTCATCTGTGGATGCTAGTGCCAATTACCCAATTGTAAGTATTTCTTGTGTATGGCCCCCTGAGCTTTTGTCCAAAGCAGTTAGGAGTGATGCATATTGGAAACAACACCACCTCCAACAACAACAGAAAGGACTGAATCAAAGAACTGACTGAAGCAGTGAACTTTTGCTCAAAACAGTCAACTTCCTCATTGAGAATATTGATAAAGACTGAGAAAGAGATGAAAAACATATTTGGCAGAATGCATGAGCTCTGGTGTGGTGGGCGAATGGGGGGCACAGATCTAGATTTGTTAAAAAATAAAAAAAATAAATTTATGTGAAAAAATTAAAGAACTGAAATACCTAGGTACTAGATCCTAGATAAGCATTGTATGGATACTATTCCCCACATTGCATGTGGAAATCTTGGTGATATGAATTGTTACAAGAAACATACAAATTAATTGCAAACTATACTAATTATCCTGCAATTTGGGTATGACAAGAAAGAATAACTATCCACATGGGACATGTCAATATTTTCTGTATAAATGGCACAGGGCTTTTATAAAGGGAGACAACTTATTATTTTAATGTAATATAAATATTTAAAATTTTAAATCACTGAAACTTCAGAAAGAAGAAACCAACAAAACTGAAAAGGTAATCTTCAAGTACATTGATATTTCTCTCAGTAATATTAATGTAGAGATCATAAGTCAATAAATGCATATGACATTTATGGCATTTGAAATCATGAATTTCAATATATTTGAATAAAATAATCTTCTGTTTGAAAAAAAAAAAAAACTAGATGTTCATAACAAGGAAAAAGTACTGAAAGCCACAAGAGCAAAACAAGTTATAAGGGGAAACCCAACAGAATCACACCTGACTTCTCAGTGCAAACCAAGAAAGCAAGAACATGGACCAAAGTATTTCCAGTACTAAATGACTTTAGAGGCCAACCCAGATTACTATACCTACCAAAATTGTCAATCATAGTTGAAGGAGAAAGAAAAATCTTTCAGGACATAACAAAATGAAAGAACACATGTCAAAAAAACTATCACTTCAGAAAATACTCGAAGCAATACAAAGAACAGAGGAAAGGAGCAACTATCCTTAAGCAACACAAAAGAGAAATTACCAAAAGCATAAGAGAGTAAATAAATACCTAGACAAAGAATGCCAACGAAAAATAAGTTGAAAGGAAACAACACACATCTCTCAATAATAACCTTAAATATCAATGGTCTAAACTCCTCAATCAAAAGACATAGACTGGGAGAATGGATTAGGAAACAGAATCCATCTATATGCTGCCTACTGGAAACCCATCTCACCCTAAGGACAGACAGCACCTTACAGTGAAAGGATGGAAAAAAAAATATTCCAAGAAAATGATACCAAAAAGCAAGCAGGAATGGCTATTCTAATATCAGACAAAATAGACCTCAGAGTAAAATTAATTGGAAAAGACAAAGAGGGCCATTATATCCTTATCAATGGAACAATTAACCAAGAAGATCTCACTATCTTAAATATTTATGAAGCAAACTCTGGTGCACTGAACACAATCCTTCGGGAACTCAAGACACAGGTTAGTCCCAGTATGCTAATAGTGGGGGACTTCAATAACCACTGAGCCTCCTGGATAGGTCATTTGGACAAAAAAATAAACAGAGAATCATCAGAACTGAACAACCCAATACACCAAATGGACCTCACAGATATCTACAGAATATTCTATCCAAACACCAGAGAATACACTTTCTACTCAGCGCCCCATGGAACATTCTCCAAAATTGACCACATACTGGGACACAAAAGAAACCTCAACAAATACAAAAGGATTGAAATTATTCCAAATGCTGGAGAGGTTGCCCAGCCATACCACTCCTTGGTATATACCCACAAGACACATCCTACCACAAAGACACATGTATAGCTATGTTTATTGCAGCTCTCTTCACAACAGCAAAGACCTGGAACCAAACCAAATGCCCCTCAACAGATGACCTGATAACAAAAATGTGCTACATCTACACACAATGGAGTTCTATGCAGCAGTAAAGAAAGATAACATCATGAGCTTTGGTGGTAAATGTATGGAACTCTAAGCAATTATACTAAGTGAAGTAACACAGTCCCAGAAAAAAAAAAAAAAAAAAAAGGCAAATGGTTTCCCTCATTTGTGGATGCTAACACCAAATCCCCAGTTGGTAGGCAAACTGAGCAACTTTATTATTATATTTCATTGTATCTGAAAGCACTGTGGTATTACAATGTGAATCTATAAATGGGCTCTAGAATTGTCTTACCACTTATACTCACACATTGTAATTACCATATATAGATGAGTACATGTAATCACATTCTAAAACAAGAATGTAAAGTTACACGACTTTATACCTGCATGCAAATTTACTGTTAAAATGTGAATCTCTAAATGTGCTTAGGAATCAACCTACAGTTTATTTTCAGATTTTTAAATTTTGACTTATGTATGGAGTGTATATATGCATATTTTGGAATAATATAAAATAAAAAGTAAGTATTGATAAAAAATAAAATACGATGTCTCACAGTTAAAAAAAAAAAGAAAAACAAAAGTAAAAATATATTAAAAATAGCTGGGTGTGGTGGTGCAGGCCTTTAATCCCAGCACGCAGGAGGCAGAGGCAGGCAGATCTCTGAGAGTTCAAGGCCAGCCTGGTCTACAGAGTGAGTACCAGGCCAGCTGGGGCTACAGGGAAACCCTGTCTCAAAAGGCCAAAAAATAAATAAAAGAATAATGAAGAATGACGAGACTGATGTTTAACAAGAGATTAATTTCTAAATATAAGATTTTCACATCACAATAAAAGTAGAAAAATTGTCCCTCCTCAAGTCTCAAAGTATTTTGCAGATTTCTTATAGAACTTTTATAGATTTTAATTTTATGTTATTATTCATGGCAAATAAATATCTGTATATACTTCATCAGATTGAGAATTTTATTTCTGTATCTGGCTTGTTAGTTTTCTTATTACTAAAGAATATAGAAAGTTCTAAATTATTTTCCATGTATATGAGATTAATTTCCTCAGTGAATTCATTAGCTATCAAATGTAAGAAATTTTCCATGCTTGTTTAGTATCTATTTTGTACATAATGCATTTGATTTTGCAAAATGTGGATGTAAGTCAAGTTCCCAGGTCACTTATTTCCCTTAACTCAAGCAAGATCATTGAACAATACTTTGTTTTCCATTGAAATTGTTGTAATGTCTGTGAATGAGAAAATAACACCTATGATCTATTCTGTTACAAAATTTAATGGTCTGCTTCTCTGCCCCTAAATTTGTCTATACACTGGTTAAATCTAAATTAGGTTCATTATTATGTATACTTTGTAAGATTTTTAAATATGATGCCGGGCGTGGTGGCGCATGCCTTTAATCCTAACACTTGGGAGGCAGAGGCAGGTGGATCTTTGTGAGTTCAAAGCCAGCCTGGTCTACAGAGTGAGTTCCAGGACAGCTGGGACTACAGGGAGACACTGTCTCAAAAAGACCAAAAATAAAATAAAATAAAATAAAATAAAATAAATATGAGGAAAAACTGTCCAGCTCTTCTTTCCAAGTTCACTGCATTAGTCAAGGTTCTCTAAAGAAACAGAACCAATAGAACAAATATCTATATTTATAGTTATCTATATCTATCTATCTATCTATCATCTATCTATTATCTATTTATATTATCTATCTATCTATCTATCTATATACAGATTTATTGATTTTTCTCATGAGATAGAGTCTGAGTAGTCCCACAATAGCTGCACCACACAGGAGAAGCTGAGAATCCAGGTCAGTCCATGAGGCTGGACATCTCAGTAGTCCCAATCTAGTGTTGAAGGCTGGATGGATTCAGGGAGATCTACCCATCTTCAGTCTACACTGGGATTCAAAGGGTAGATCACAGCAGCTGCCATCAGAAGGCAACACCCACATTTAGGGTGGGCTATCCAGCTTGAGATAATTCAATCTGAAGATCTCTTTCTCATATTTGTTCATCCCAAATCCAGTCAAGTTGACACCCAGGATTAACAAGATTAAGCATCACATTCACCTTATCTATTTTAATTGTAGAATGTTTGTGTATACAATATATAATTTCCAAATGAATACCAAAATATCATATTGGCATTTGGATGGCATGAGCAAAATCCAAATGTGGGATCTAGACCAATGGATATAGAAATAGAATCCCTAAAAGCATTGATTATCCTCTTGTATAAAATCAGTATAATTTTCTATTGAGTTAGATCTTCAAGAGTCTCAGAAAATTTTAAATGTCCCAACTAAATGTGTACATATATACTTTATTAGTATTCTAAGAGTTCATATTTTGATGCTAATTTAAACAACAATGAAAAATAATTAGAATACTTACCACTAATATATACAGGTATAATTGTTTAACCCATTTTTTTTATTTTTAATAAATTCACTTTGGATTTCTAGTTTATTTTGTAAATTCAGAGAAATTTGCCTGCATAATCCTGTTGTCTGTAGAAAAAGATGACATTACTTCCTTCTTCTCAGTGTTTCTGTCTTTTTCTTCTCTCTCCTTAATGCATTGGGCAGGGTTTCAAGAACTGCTGTAACAGGAGTACTGAACATAGGTGTTCTTGGTCCGGGCCCTATAAACTCAAAAAGCTTTATTTCCTTGCTAGGCTATAATGTGTGTCATAAAATAAAAGGTTTCGGAGCACAGAATTGAAAATGTTACAATTTGTCTATAAAGTTAATGTAATTGAAAGTATTTCACCTATGGGGAAGAATACAATGAACAAATATACAAGAGAATCTGATGGTATTTAAGAAATTATGTGCATCATTTTGTATGTTCCTGCAAATCCTCACCCATTATGTGTAAGTTATTCTTCATGTTTCTTTTCATCATCAGTTCACACCCATTGTCTCAGCTCAACTCATTCTTAAATTCTATTATATATAACTTTTAAGAATATATATTATTACCAAAATTGTAGTGTCAAAATAACCAAATTAAATCTACCAACATTAAGACATATTAACTGAACAGACTACTAAATTATAAATAGCAGACTTAGATTTCAGGGTAAGAAAATGTGGGGAACTACTAGAATGTCTAACTGAGCGAGCTTGAATTAAAGAGGAATAAAATGCTAAGATAGTCAATACTATACATATTATATATATATATATATTATTATATATATAATGTACCAATAAAGTAGAGTGAAGATATATAAACTGAATTGCCTCAGATATGTCTGAAAATCATCTATGTACTTTGATTATATGTGTGCTTGCATTTTTCTATACCTATGTGTCATGTAAAATATTGTGTTATTATGTGTATAGTACGCCATTTTCCTCTTAACAGTAGCCAATTTATGAAAATGAAAGCATGTATTTGGGTGTCATTATAACATCACCTATGAAGCCAATGCTATTTCAGCTAGGTTTGATAAGAACTTTCATTGTTATTGAAGAATCAAGCTGTAAAATAACCAACAGCAGTTTCCTGTTGCAAGAAATAATTAAACTTTAACTTAAAAACCATATAATTTGTATTAGTCCATAGATCTTTAGTAGCAGATTAAATTATAATTGCTTTACTATGGGTTTAACTTTGAAATAAGTATAAAGACTTAAATGTTTTAGAATGTTCTATACAATACTGTGAACTCAAAGTCACTTTTATAGATTACAGGCTCAATGGAGAAATGAGGGCAAAGAATATTTTTAAGGGCATTTTACTAATTTTTTTAAGAACAACTTTTATATCGGAAGAAAATTAGTTCTTTTTCCTTAAAAAATACACTGGTCACTGCATTTAAATGAATCTCAACTTTAATACCACTTGAAAATTTGATGTGCATTTCCCGAAATTTATGTGGAGTCAAAAAATCTCTCCTATCTCTTAAATAAAAACATGTTGAGAAAGAAAAAAAATGATCCCATTTTGCCTTATATATTGAGTCATTAACATCCAGAATATATAAACTACTCAAAAATAAAAGAAGTAAGAAAACAAATGACCCACACAAAAGATAGAATGAGCTGAAGAGAGCCTTCACTAGTGAGGAAATAAAGATGGCTAAGAAACATCTTAAAAAGTCTTCAACATTGCTAATAATTAAGGAAATGCAAATTAAAATCTCTTTAAGGAATCATCTAACTCAGATAAGACTGGCTAAGGTCAAGAAAACAAAAGACACCAAATGCTGGAGAGGTTGTGGGGAAAGGAGAACACTCATTCACTGCTAGAGGGAATGTAAACTTGTACAACCACTGTGGAAAGCAGTGTGGAGAACTGTTAAAAGACTCAAAATGGATAATGAAAATGTGGTACATCTACACGATAGAGTTCTATTCAGCAGTAAAGAAAGATGACATCATGAACTTTGCAGGTAAATGGATGGAACTCAAATCCATTATGCTAAGTGAAATAACACAGTCCCAGAAAAACAAATGAAGGATGGTATCCCTCACTTGTGGATGGTAGCAACAAATCCTTAGTTGCAAGGCAAGCTGAGCAATGTCAATGTTATATTTCTTTTTTATCTGAAAACAACTGTACTATTATAATGTGAATCCCTTAATGGGCTCTAGAATTAACTTACCACTTATTTTCATTCTTTGTAATTGTGGTATATAGGTGGAGGGTATTTATTCATATTTTAAGAATAATATAAAATTAAAGGTAAAAAATGTGAATTCCTAAACATATTTTGGAATTAACATGCAGTTTGTTTTCAGAGGTGATAATTTTGGAGTATATGTGCTGTATATGTAGGGATATTTTGGAGCAATACAAATGGGAAGGAACAGCAACAACAAAAGGACTGAGTCAAAGAACTGACTGAAACAGTTAACTTCTGCCCCAAACAATAAACATCTGCAGAGAAAAACTTTAAAAAAGACTGAGAAAAAGATGCAAAACATGTATAGCAGAATGCATGAATTGGGTGGGTTGGGAGGAATGGAAAGGGGAATGTATCTAAATTGGACTGAGAAATGATGCATGAAATTCATAAAACATCATTAAAATATTTTATTAAAAAGGGGCATTTAACACACTCTTAAATGGTATTAGTTACCAGCTGATAATTAGGATCTGTCTCTTTGCCAGGTGACCTGCGAAAATGGTTCGCTATTCTCTTGATCCAGAAAACCCTACAAAATCATGCAAATCAAGGGGTTCAAATCTTCGTGTTCACTTTAAGAACACCCGTGAAACTGCCCAGGCCATCAAAGGTATGCATATCCGAAAAGCCACCAAGTATCTGAAAGACGTCACTTTAAAGAAGCAGTGTGTGCCATTCCGGCGGTACAATGGTGGAGTTGGTAGGTGTGCCCAGGCCAAACAATGGGGCTGGACACAAGGTCGGTGGCCCAAAAAGAGTGCTGAATTTTTGCTGCACATGCTTAAAAATGCAGAGAGTAATGCTGAACTTAAGGGTTTAGATGTAGACTCCCTAGTCATTGAGCATATCCAGGTGAACAAATCACTCAAGATGCGCCGCAGGACTTACAGAGCTCATGGTTGGATTAACCCATACATGAGCTCCCCATGCCATATTGAAATGATCCTCACTGAAAAAGAACAAATTGTTCTTAAGCCTGAAGAGGAGGTTGCACAGAAGAAAAAGATATCCCAGAAATCTGAAGAAACAAAAACTTATGGCAAGGGAATAAATTGAGCATAAAATAAATGCACATAAAAGGAAAAAAAAGAAGAGTAATTACAATAGAACCAAAAATGCATATGTTTTTTCATTAGTGCATTTTTTACTTGAATATTTTTATCATATGTGTAATACATGTTTAGTATTGATTACACTGGCTCTGAGTTTTGAATACTATTGGAAAGGCCTTATAATTTCCAACTCTGGATTCCAGTTGATGTGCCCCAAGTCCATCGTCCTGTCTTCACAATTTCCTCCTGACACTGCAATGCTATGGCACTGGGGAGACTTCCTCATGGAAATCATCAAGCTTCCTGTCAGGAAATAAGATGAATCACTTAGATTCAACCCCCTTCACTCATTCTTTTCCTCCACAGAGCATTTTACCCTGAGCAAGCATTTTACTCTACAGCAACCTTGTTGATGGAATTCAAAGAACTTTGTGACTATTTTCACAAGATATAAAATTGCAAATAATGGCACTTATGTACTATTTTGAAAAAATGGTAAATGTTCCAAAAAGAAAATTAAAGTGGGTAACTATATATGTGTACCATGATCTATTTTAGAGATAAAATTTCTATGTATATATTTTCAGGCTTGCAATACATTTGTAGCATGAACATAAAAAGTAGAAATTTCATGAATGCAGTGCAAGTTTTTGAATTTATTCTTGCTTATCTGAGAATATCTATCATAAAAGATGTAACTTTAGAACACAGAGATTCTATCATATGTGAAGCTGACATGAAAAGATCTTATTCTTGCTTATCTGAGAATCTCTATCATAAAAGATGTAACTTTAGAACACAGAGATTCTATCATATGTGAAGCTGACATGAAAAGATCTGAGGTGCATGTTTGTTTCATAAATGTATATCATTGTCATAAAATACTAATGAAGTAAGCAGAGGCAGGCAGATCTCTGTAAGCTCAAAGCATTCTTGGTCTACAAAGTGAGTTCTAGGACAGCTGGAGGTACAGGGAGATCCTATCTCAAAAACACCCCCCCCCCAAAATACTAATAAAGTATACTTGTCTTAGGTTGCAACATACTGGAATAAAAGATTCAGAGGTATTAGTATTAGTATTGGAAAAGAAAAACACCTACACTGATATCTTTGACTCTATTCTCAATAGTGAATTTTAAATTTTTTAAAAGTTACTTTGGGGGCTAGAAAGATGATGCAGCAGTTAAGTGCACTGGGTGATTTTTCAGAGGACACTCTTTCAGCAGCTAGAAACCTTTTATAATTCTAGTTCCAAGGAAATTAGATGCCTTCTCCTGACTCTGTGGGCATTGCAGGACATGGGTGCATTTACACACATGCAAGCAATACCCTCATACACATAAAATATAAATAATAAATAGGAAATTATTTGATTGTATGTACATGAATGCATGTACATACCCATGTATGCAGTGGCCATATAAGAAGAGGGCATTTGGGAATTACAGATGGTTGGTGTCTGCCATGTGCATGTTTGTAACTGAACCCAGATCCTCTGCAAGAGAAGCTTGTACTCTTCTTTTTAAATTTTATTTATTTTGTATGTGTATGAATGTACTGTCTGCGTGTAGGTTTGTGCACCTGTGTCGTGCAATGCTGCAGAGGTCAGAAGAGGGCATCGGATTCCCCTGGAACTGGAGTTAAAGACAGCTCTCAGCTGCCATGTGGGTGCTGGGGATCGAACCCGGGTCCTCTGCAAGAGCAGTCAGTGCTCTTAACCGCTAGGCCATCTCTCCAGCCCCATGAGAAGCGTGTACTCTTAACCTCTGAGCCATGTCTCTAGTTCCATCAATAGGAAATTTTAGCAGAATTTCCATGTGTTGTCTTCTTACATACATAAGACAATATATTATGTTGTCATTAGGGAAACAATCTTTAATATCATGTTGTTAAATACATATGATGTATGCTTTTTGTCATCAGACAGTAGGTTTCCCCCTCCTTTTGCCCTCCAAACTATATAATCCACTAATCAACTTAATCCTTAGTTCATAACACATATAAGAATGGTTTAAAATCTGTTAAGAAATCTCTCTAGGATCAAACCACAATAGAAGTTCTGGATTCCGTGTGCATGGAATCCCTCATACAATGACATTATCTTCCATAAAAATGCAAATTTAATTAAAATACTGCTACTACCATTACTAGTAGTACACATAGAAATTGTATTTTAGTTTTGGCAGAATTAAAGTTGGTAACATAGGATATCTCTGAGCATTATGTTCTTTTCCAATCTTAACTACAACTCATACAGAAATTAAATTTACACACAGTATTTAAGGGATATGTGTGGGGCCTGGGTGTCATGAAAAATATGTAAGCTTGTGACTGTAATTTATATTTCTCTTCCATAAGTACATCTGCGCAGTGACTGACTCTATTAAATACTTGTTTTGGAATACAAAAAAAGTGAAATTATTTAAGAGTCTGGTTAGAGAAAATGGGCAAGATGGAATAAGAAAATGGTCTGAAATCACAAATCGGAAAATCTCAAGCTCCTATTGAAGACTTAGGAGGTGGTGGAGACATTTTCAGTATTGAAGTATGACAAGGGCTGGGGTGGTATTAGGGGGAGGAGGCCATCACCCCAGCCTAAAGCAGTCTGTACTCCAAGGTACCATTTGGATTCATTCATTTCTGTAATACTTCGACAAAGGAGAACAAGATAAAACCATTCTCCACAATGGATCATCACCATCATCATGAACATCATCATCATCATCATCATCATCATCATCATCTTCATCCACAACAACAACAACAAATAGTGTTTGAAGAAATAAAAACAAAAGTCATGACAAGAAAATAGATGTAAACTGTGAGAATCATGTTAAGAGAATTAGCCAAGATCAGAAAGACTAACATATGCTTCTCATAATGTGAAAAATCTAGAAACAGTTTTAATTATTTACACAGTCATATAAACACACACACAGGAGAATGTGGAGGAAAGGAAAGTAAAAAGTTAAATATTAGGAAAAGATATTGAGAGAAGTTCATGAGGGGAAAAATAGGGCAATGGAATGAATAACTATTTCAAGAAAGCAGAAGAGAGCTGGGCATGTGAGTTCAAGGCAAGTTTGGTCTATATAGTGTTCTACATAGTGAGTTCCAGGCCAGCTGGAGTTACCGAGAAACCCTGACTCAGAAAAAAAAAGGAAGCAGAAAGAAATATTTAACCTCTAGAAATAGGATAAAATGGAATGAGAATAATGAGAGAAGGCAGTGAAGGAGGATGGACAAGTACAAAGTAGACATGTATATTTATATATGTAAATACATGCATTTATATATGTAGGTGCTATAATGAAATCCATTCTTCTATATGCTAACCTTACAAATTAATCAAAAATCAACCATGTCTAAAAGAGCAATGTCCACAGAAGGATCTAGAGAAGAGCAAACCATGAATCTATAGGTTATGGGGATTGTTTTGCTACTAAATTTCTCTAAGATACTTAGGGAGAAATGTAACGTACTGGCTTAAATGGGAATATGGGGATATTTTACTTTATAAATATTTCCAAAAGCACTTTCCTGACGCCGAACCCCTTACATCATCATAGCCATCCACCAGTTTCCAGCCTGAGCCACCCTGTCTGCAATATGTGGTTCTGCCTCTCCAATTCCCACATTGGCTAAAGATGCTTTTCCCAAATGTTCCCATGGTAAAATTGGGGACTGCAGCTTCTTTTCTACTTTAGAGGAAACCAGAGCTCCAGTGCATTGCACCTGACCCTGTGGCTCACAGCTTAGTTTTCAGTCCTGAGAGCATCTATTAAGGAACTTTACTTACTGAAACACAAACGCACCTGTCAGGCCTCTCAATATTTCTTCTCTGAATTGCCAACAGGTCCTAAAATGAACACACACCAATTTCATGAATAGGGAAAGAAAATTTGTCTTATTTTTAAGCTATGTTCCACCAAACATTTTAAAATCTGTCTTTTAATAACCTTGCACCATTTGTTATTCTAAGAAAACATTCCTGATTTTCTTCACTGTATAGTTTTATATGATGTTTCATGTCCCCAAAACAATGCATCTCATGATTTATATGCCCTTTATCCATATTTATAACAAGCTACAGAAGCCTCTGCATCAAATTTAACATTTTCAAGTTACCCACAGGATCTAGGCAGAGCTAACCATTAATAAATAGTTCTATGTTACTATGAGTGTTTCTACCATATTGAGGTTTTGGGGACCCTATATTTGTTCAGGACTTACTCTTTTCCATAGGAAATAAACAAGTGAGGGAAATATTTTTCTCAATTTCATTTCAAATCTCCAAGTACCATTCGAACCGTAACCTTCCAGTAGGACCCAGATGCTGTAAGGGAGTGCCCAGGCATTATTTGAATTTATGAGAGGTTGGAGAGAACATAGGGCACTGAACTAAAAATGTGGATCTCTGCTAGTCTCACATGCAGGTGTGCACACTGACAATCCATACAGCTCTGTGCTTTTCTGATATTCAAGCCTTGGCGCTTTGGTGTGGTGCCATTTGGAGTAAAATCCACCCAGGGCGGCGTGATTCAAAATGTGTGTGTCATTGTTAAATTCGACAATAAAACAAACTTATGCATTTGATTTTAAGCATGTGAAAAGTCGACTCTGGAAATATTGCTGAGGTCAGTGAAATGCATAATGGAGTATGCAAAGTCCAGAATTCAGGCAGGCAATGAAAATCTCTACTTACTCAAGTTGTCAAAAAAAAAAAAAAATGAAAAATGTCTTCTCTTTTTTCCCCAGCATCTGCTCTAGCATGTATTTTCTCCTTAGACAACTTCTGTTATGCTAAAATAATGTAAACATGAAATATTTCCAAAAGGATGGGATATAAGATTTTCAAATTTGTATAAGTTCTTGTGTTCTGTCTTGTTTATCAAAGGTTATAATTTAATTATGGAAATGTGACTATATTGTCCAAGAAATAAAGCAGACAGATACAGTCAGAAGCCACATGTCTACTCCATTCCCAAACATAACTAATACTGTATGTCAGGATTGCCTTTTAATACATTTATTAAGTAGTTGAAAGTAGACTTATAAAATGTGTATTCCATATAAAACATCATCTGTTAAATATTGAGGTCTTGCTCCTTTTAAAGTCCACATCCATGTGGGCGGACACATCCATAACCTAGTCCCAGTGGAGGACTGCATGCCTTTCTCTTAATTGCTGGAAACCACGTCCTGTGAAAACAAACGTTCCCTCCCACAACATGTTTACTTATACATGAAACTTTATCAGAATTTTTGATTTCTTTTTAATCTCATTGATAGAGAAAGAATATGAGGGTTCTCTCATTTCTCAGAAGGTCTTAGCTTTTTCAACTTTATAGATTTTTGCTTTTTCATTAAAGTCTCTTTCCATTTTAATCCCCTATTTAAATAACGTGTCTGTTTTTCTGTTGGTTGTGTAGGGATTTTATTTCTTATTTGCTTTACTTAAGTGACTTTTGGCTAAAATTCAGAGGTGTGTTCTACACAATGCAAATTTCACTAAAGGTTATTCTTTTCATAAAATTTATATGAAACTTAGTGTTGAATAAATTTAATTTTTAATGCTAAATTTATTTATCATCTAGTTAAACATTTTTGGTCTGGGATATCTTATTCTGAACTCGTTTTTTGTTTCTTTTGTTGTTGTTGTTCTTGTTTTGTTTCTTAGTAGTTTCAAGAAATTGTAGCAGTTATCTGCCTATAATTATATAGTATGGGGCTGGAGAGATAGCCTAGTGGTTAAGAGCACTGACTGCTCTTTCAGAGGACCTGGGGTCAATCCCCAGCACCCACATGGCAGCTAAGAACCATCTGTAACTCCAATTCTAGGAGAAATCCAGTTCCAGGGGAATCCGAGACCCTCTTCTGACCTCTGTGGCATTGCACTAACGACATGGGTGCACAAACCTACATGCAGACAGTATATTACACATACAAAAATAACTAAAATTAAAAAAAAGTATGGTGGAAGATACAGTTTCTATTGGATAAATGCTTCATTTGGAGTGTAGTCATGAAGATTTATCAGTATCCTATACACCATAAACATTATGAGCATATTTTCCAAATCTGTGGTCTCATGTTCACCTCTGTACAGAATCACATTTGCTTAATATTCATCCTAATATCACCCTCAAGTTTATCTAAATAACTTCCCCAGTCCATTAGCCCTTCATGCAATTATATATTAATTTGTCAAATTTAATTCAAAAACAATGTCACTGTCTGACATCAAAGCTTAATCTATAATGCTTAGCTTTTATAGTGCCAGGAGGTGTTATGCATGCTACTGGAAGAAAATTAAACATTAACCTTACACACCTGTGAATGCTGAGTGGTTCATCAACATTTGACTGGCAAGATATGGCCTCTGATGCAACAGTGGCATGAATGTCATGGGAGTAACCAAAAGCTTTGTAAATGAATGTAAGACATGCTTCATAAAAGAAAGTCCATATCTGACATTGATATCAGGCCCAGAAACATGTGGCTAGAAAAGCCACAGAGCATATGGGAGAACCTAATATTATTATTCTGCTAAATAGATAATAGTACTAGAACAATTCCTCATGAATAATCCTTATACCCATAGATTAATGCATCTCTCAGCTCTCACTGGACTTTGTTATGCAGCAGATGGTGATTAAAAACATGCAGAGAATGAGATTACAGAGTGATTTTCTCTGAGTTAGATACCTATATCAAGTGTCTGCTTCCAGAGTTTCAGGGCTCATTACATAGGAGATGGTAGACAGATTCTATGAGCCAGAGGTGGTTGATGAACAAAAGGAAAGAGAGCTATCCAGACAGCTGGACAATTACTCATGTGAGCCCACAGTCATGGTGAAACATGCACAAAAGCACTATGTAAACTCAAGTCAGACAAAATCCCAGCATAGATTTGGGAAACTAGGTAAGAAACCCCAACCCGCCGGGTGTGGTGGTGCATGCCTTTAATCCTAGCACTCGGGAGGCAGAGGCAGGCGGATCTTTGTGAGTTCAAGGTCGGCCAGGTCTACAGAGTGAGTTCCAGGACAGCTGGGGCTAAAGGGAGACCCTGTCTCAAAAAGAGCAAAAAAAAAAAAGAAAAGAAAAGAAAAGAAAGAAACCCCAACCCTACTGTTCTGGATAGCTTTAGTGTCAACTTGACATATCTGGGTTGAGGGAGCCTCATGGGGGAATTGGTCCAGTCCATTGGACTGGCCTGTGGCCACATCTGTGGAATATTGTCTTGATTGTTGGGCAATTGGGGTACCCAGCCCACTATGGGTGGTGCCACCCTGGGCAGGTTGTTGTGTATAGTATAAGAGAGCAGGCTGGGCATGGGCCAGGGGAGCAAGCCAGTGAGCAGCATTCCTCCATGGCCTGTGCTTCAGCTCCTGCCTCAAGGTTCCTGCCCTGAGTTCCTGCCTTGGGCTCCCTAAGTGATGAACTATGACCCAGAAGATGTAAGCTGAATAAACCCTTTCCTCCCCAAGTTGGTGTCGGTCAGAGTGTTTTGTTGCAGCAATGGAAGACAAACTAGAACAGCTACCCAACTCTACCAGAGGAACTATTGGAAAACACGTGTTTCTGGGAAGGTGAAAGTCAGTATCTTTCAATACACACAGACACATATATACATATATACATATGTGTGTATGTATGTATTAAAGTACATCAAATTGGCAGGGGTGTCATAAGGTAAGTACAGATAGGAGAGGAGGACCTAAGTACAGTCAAAATAAATTGCATCAAGTTCACAAAAATATATTGAAAAGGGAAAAATGTTACAGTCCAAGAGCCTGAATATTAAAAATTAAATAAATAGCAAAAAATAGTCCTTATTCAATTTTATTGTAGGAGAATTTGGGTTTGTATAATCTACTTCACTGCTACTTCTTTATACAGAATCTGATAGAGCTGAGGATTATAAATAGTTCACTTGACCTCAAGTCATTTGTCATAACATATTATAGTAACCGTTTGGGAAAATAACATTTGCATATACAGCTTTAAGGTTTGCATTGCCTCTAATTAAATTTGATTATGGTAGATGCAGATGGATTTCTGAGATCAAGGGCAGCCTGATCTACACACTGAGTTTCAGGCTAGCTTTGGATACATGGAGATATGTCTCTAAAAACAAAAAGCAGAATTATAAAATTGCCTTTGGTCACAGCACGGTGAATGTGTCACAGACTGTTAGAAAGGAAGCATCTTTGATCATTCTCACTGCACAGAATACACCTTCATTTATTTTTCTTTCACTAAAATGAACTTTGTGAAAAGCATGATGCCCAGTGGGTAGAAGGACTGAATCCAGTAATAGGTAGATGGTCTCTAAGACAGTGTGAGGTGGCTCCATGTTTAATTTTACTAGTAAGAACCCAGTGCTATAGAGGCCTGAGAGGCCCAATGATCACTAATGCTTGCTGCAGGACATGCAGTGTGTTGTCAGCCACTGGACATTGCCCACACTGAAGGAAGCTCTTCAAAGATGTGGACAATCTGTCTAACTCCTCAGAAGTAGAGAACAAAGTTGTGTCGCCTGATATGTATAGAGATTGTGACTGAGTTTGATTGACTTTCTACTAATATAATCTTTATTAATTATTTATGGGTGTATTGTCTGCATGCACGTGAATGCATCCATATCTTGCAATACCTGTGGAGATCAGAAGAGAGAGTCAAATTAATTTACAACTGGAGTTACAGACTGATGTTAGCTATCATGTGAGTGCTGGGAATCAAACCTAGGTCTTGTCTGAGAGCAGACAGTGGTCTTTTAAATTCCGAGTCATCTCTCAAGCCCCTTGACTTTCCATTACGAGGTAAGTATTTTCTCTCTGATTCCTATCATAGACTCCCGGAGAGTAAATAATGCAAACTTGATTATGAAAGTTCAGTTTGATATAAAACTTTAAATGGACATAACATGGATTTTCACTTAGAGAAAAAAAAACCCACTATAGTGATTGATTTAAACTGTACCATATTTGATAGAAGGATAAGGTCATGAATCTGAATGAAATGCAGCATATATTCATGCTTCAAATGAAAAATTAGTACATTCCCTATCCTGTATAAAACATAAAAATACAAGTTCTTATTATCATGTTTCACGAACATTTAAGCATAAAGTAGTGTGGAGAATCAAATCCTGCAAATATTTATACACTTGAGTTTCCAATTTTTCCAATGATTTGGGGATTAACTTTTAAATTAATGTAATATTCCCACAATTTGCAGTGTTGATTAGGTGTGGATGAATTGGATGAATCATGTACTGAATTCACAATTTCTATACTGATGCCAGTGAATGGAGAAGGTGATTATAGAACGATAAATTTGTACTTGCATTTTGATGGCTGGGGTTTCCAGATATTTTGATCTTTGACCCTGTGGTCTCTATGAATCCAGGAAAGATCAAAAACTTCGAGCCCATGATGAATTCACCTCTGATTCCATATTTCTCATTATTTCTTCCAGAATGGCTTTTGAGAACTTTCTAACCAACTGTTAAATCTCTACATGGCCAGCAAATTGGCTCATTGAATCAAGGTAATTACACCTAAGTCTGATGATTTGAGATCCAGCCCAGGGACTCAAGTGGTGGAAGGAGACCCAACTCAGCAATGTTTGTCTCTGACCTCTGTACATGTGGGGCATGTGGTCCATCCAAACACACACACCCACAAGTACACACACACACACACACACAAATTAATAAATCAGTGCTAAATAATGTTCATATGACCAAAATGTACACTTCTGTTGCAAAGGCAACAACTCAGAGGTGGAAGGGATTCACTTACTTCCATATAATTAATGGGATTTCTAGAAATTTAAGTGGCTTATCCAATTTCAAAAATGAATGTCAAGCCATAGCTTGCACAGAATGAAATAATAATTGATTTAATATCACCATCACTATTATTACAATAAATCCATCACTTCATTTTGAATACAGACAGACAAAATGTACAAATAAGAAGAGAGAATTAGAAATGGTTTAAATGCACTTTTTAATTATTTCTAAAATTTCCTGTATTCATGCTATAAAATAAAATTACTATTTTACACTTAGTAAATGCAAATTTCACTTTAGCCAATAGGATTTCTGAATCTGTGTTTGAAAGTGCTGGATGGTGGGACCCATGGGCTGTGTGGGTTTGGGCACAACTGCTTGCAAATTGGTTTTACATGAAGGATGCTTGTACTCATAAATTATCACTTGTTGTTAAAAAATTAAAAAAAAACTGAAAGATGCAGGACAATTATGGCAGAATGCATGATCTGGGATGGGATGGGGTGGGGTGGGGGGAAGGGAAAGGGAAATATGTCTGAACTGAATTGGAAAATGATGTATGAAATACACAAAGCATCAATAAAAAAAGAAAGTGACTAATTAAAATAGTAACCTACCAAATATATGCTGAATCCCTATTGCAAGAATGCAGGGTTTCTCAGTAGCAGACAGGACTGGACAGTCACCACAGGGAGACTTTCATAGCTATTGCTGAACCTAACATGAAGTAAGACACAGGTGTATTCACAATCAACACATGGGTGCTCAGCATTAAGGAATATTGCATGATTCTCAATGTGAGTATTAGTCACTTTTCTGTTGCTGTGATAAAACCACCATGACCAAGTGAACTTATAGAAGCAAGAGTTTATTTGAGCTTACAATTGTCAGACGGTTCCAGGGAATTAGAGTCCGTTGTGGCAGGAAGCATGGTGGCTGGAGCTGGAGCTGGAGCAGAAAGCCGAGGTTCAAATCTCACAATAAGCATAGTTAAGAGAGATAGACTGCAGACCGCAAGGCTTGTTAAACTCACTAAGCCTGCCCCCAATGCCGTACTTCCTCCAGCATGGCCACACCTTCTAAGACCTCCAAGAACAGTGCCACCAACTGGAGACAAAATGTCTGAATACTTAAAGCCTATGGGGGGCAGTGTCATTCAAACCACCACAGTGAGCTTGCCACAGGAACACAATGAAAGAAAATGTAAAGAGCCATAAAATAATAAAACAAGGAGGCCTGTATGCCAGGTAGGCTCATTTTCCCTGATTTTGTTATATCTTACATTCCTGTGATAGTTTGCAACCTTGTTTCAGAATTGTGGTAGATCCTGGTACAGTCTCTTTTCTGTATTTATCATATACTGACATCAGACTCTTAATTCCCATGTTTTATTCTTGTTTTAACTCCTTCTTTGGCGGAATCCTTCCTTCATTGAGCTTGAGTATTAAGCTGTAAAGTAGCTAGCAAATATGCTCCTGAATATTTCATGAATAACAAAAGTCAAGGAAGATTTTCAGTATTAATCCACCCAGAATAAATCATTGTTGCCCTAAATGAAGTCTGTTTCTAAGCCCTGTCTGCTCACACTCTGGGTGGAGAGCAGAAACACTCTGGGATAAAGGAAGGGATCAATTCTGAGGCACAGGTAGAGCATCAGGCAGAGCTGGCTTCGCTTCCCAAGGGTGGAAATCCTCCCCTGTTCTCACTACATCTGGCAGAACAGATGGCAGGAAAATTAATAGGAAGGAGGCAGCATTGACCTCGTATGGATATCAGCAAACTCTTAGACTACACGGGCACAAATCTGATAATATCTTTAGACAAGACCTTGAAAGTTCACTGGGTTCAGTTCCCCGCTGCTGACAGAACTGTTCATGAGAATGCCCCAAGTCCTGGACCAGCATCTCTTTGGTAAGTGGCATAGGGACACTGGGCCAAGCAACTGGGGAAAACATGTAGTTTATCTCCCTAGATGCATGTGGAAACAGTATATGAGCATCTGTTTTGTGTTAGTGTGTGCTGCTGGAGATAGGAGCTGGGGGAAATTACTAAGCTTAAATTCTTTCTATTGTATATATTAAGCCCATTATTGAAATCATCAGAGATAAAAAGCCTATAGAAAGATGTTTCTCTTTAGGCAGTTAATCCAGCTGGCTTGTTTCAGTGTGATGCTGGTTGACATTAATTTCTAAGAAAATATCATTTAGTGATTACAGAAAAAAATTTTAAAATGATTTGGAGTTTCTAAATACGGTTTGTGACAGATCTATGCTAAGAACTCAGATACTTCTGAGAGATTGTTTCCTTCCAAAGTCTCCATCATGAGCTCTCATTAAAGGTGACCACATGTGTCTTAATCCAAGCCTCTTGAAGAATTTTAAAGACAGATTCACCTTCTGATTAAAAGGACACAATGATGCTGGGTATGGTGGCACACACCTTTGATCCCAGCACTCAGAGGTAGGTAGATCTCTGTAAGATAAAGACCAGCATGTTCTGTAGAAAAAAAGACTTCTAGGAAAACGCCGTCTCAAATAATAAAGAAAATGGACACAAGATTTCTTGATCTCTACACTTTTCTAGTATCCTTAAACAAGAATTTGATGGTGTATCACAACCTCAGAGTTTGAAAAGTAAGAGAGAGGCAATTTCTTATTGCATTTCAGCTATTTGTTCCTGGTGGCATATTTTGTTGTGTGGAAACAATTCAATCTCATTTGAAAGAAGAATAAACTTCTATAAATTGATTATAAAAAAGCCTAAATGGCGGAAATTCTCTGAATATTCTTTGAAAATTCCAAAGGACAATCTCTGCCACAATCATCAGGTTAATCACAATACAAGTCTTCTAAATATTATTTCCACTGCTACACTGAGAAATACATATACACAGTATTCTCAAATGATGGTACCAGATTTTTTTCTTAGGTCTAACAGTTCTTCCACTTCAGTATTATTTCACTCTGTTTCAACTGAAATAGATTTTACTTTTGCATGTCATCCTTTTATATTTAAAATGACATTTGAAAAATTACTAGGTACATACTATCATGCATATCTAAACAGTAACACAAAATAAAACAGAAGAGTGGTTTTATTATCAAGGTTTGATAACATTACACATGTGTCTATGTATATATGTAAAGGCATATGTTTATGTGTTGAGGTATGTTCATGTATATATATGTATGAAGTGCACATATATTAATGTGTGCATATATTTCTGTTGAAGTATGTGTGCATGTATATCTCTGTGTGTATGAGTATGTGCATATGCATAGATGTGTATATGTGCATGCATATCTGTTTGTATGTTTACATATGTGTGTATATCAATGTCTAGTAGACATTCAAATTTAATATCCAGACTATTAAATGATTATATTCAACTCTCTGATAACCAAAATTATATTAGTGTGTGGTTCTCTTATTTACTTTATAATCACATCACCTAAAAACCTTAATCCATTAATATTTGGCCTCTTCATCAGTACTTATCCACTGGTTCTAGTTGTTTTCAGAAATTTGCATATCTTACCAGTCCCCAGACTCAGCTGCTTTCTTGTTTGAAGCAGCACAGATATAAGCTATTTCCATCATGCTTACCCATAGCACTGGTCACAATAATATAATACGTCTTTCCCGAGGGCAGACCAGTTATATTTGAGAAAAGTATTGAAGAATCTTGCTGTTAACCATGCTTGATTTAAGATAGACATCACATGCATTCATGGGTACATTCCATTTCAAAAGTACTTCAATAGATTAATTGCCCTGTATATGACTCTTAACCTTGGGGGGGGGGGCATTTCTTCAAATAAGCACTCTACTTACTCCAATTCTGATAATCATTTTTTTTTTTGGCCTTTTCATCTGTAGTTCCTGGAACTCACTATATAGACCAAGTTGTCCTTAAACTGATAGATATCCACCTGCATTTTCCTCCTGAGCGAAGAAACTCATGGCATATGACAAATAATCAATTTTCATTCCAAAGGTTCTCATCATTTTCATCTCTGGAAATCATTATGATCCATATCTTGTTTTGTGTACAAATAGTCACTAAAATACGTTAATACTATAAGAAAATGGCATATGCCAAATAATCAGTTTTCATTCCAAAGGTTCTCATCATTTTCATCTCTGGAAATCATTATGATCCATATCTTGTTTTGTGTACAAATAATCACTAAAATACGTTAATACTATAAGAAAAGAAGACACGATGTCTAAACTCACAGAAATATGGCAATGTTGAGGCAGTAGATATATTTTTGATTTTATAAATATTCTATTTTTTAAAATGAAGAATAAGCGCTGGAGAGATGGCCTAGTGGTTAAAAGCACCAACTGCTCTTGCAGATGACCTGGGTTTGATCGCCAGCACCCACATGGCTGCTGAGAACCATCTTTAACTCCAGTTCCAGGGGAATCTGATGCCCTCTTCTGACCTCTGCGGCATTGCACAACACAGGTGCACAAACCTGCATGCATACAATACATTCATACATATAAAAAAATAATTAATAAAAAATGTAAAAAATAAAGAATAATTCTTCCCAATAATCATTATTCATTTATCCTATATCTGGTTTTAATCTCTCTCTCTCTCTCTCTCTCTCTCTCTCTCTCTCTCTCTCTCTCACACACACACACACACACACACATACACACACATACACACTGATCGATTTTGTATGCTGGAGACAGTGGATAAGGTGGTATTTTATGCCTGGTGGTGGGGGCCAATGTATTTGATGAGTCTCAGGCAGCAGGTGTTTGATGAACCATTATTTAATCTCTGCTTTGGGAAAGAGCAATCAAATAGTAGCTGTTGATATTTGTTTAATAAAAAAACTCCAGATGTTGACAACAGTTCCCATAGCCATTGATATATAACCATTCTCACACAGCTGCTAAAATATGATCCAACTCAATGACTTCATGATTGTCACTGGGGATAATTCTCTATTCTTTGTGTGTGTTATGCTAAGCCATTATGGCATGACTCATATCTTTTTTCAAGAGTTAAATTGAGCCAGAAAATGGTGATGTATTCACATTTATTATCCTGTACTTTTTTCACAAGCACATTTGAATGTGGTAATAGAATGTCATCAATTGAGTCTATGGTTTCTCTGGGAATAATTTTTATAGGTCACTGTATCGACACATATCTATTGTACAAATACATATGCTGAAGGCCCAACACAAGCAAAGAGAAGAAACTACAGAGATGTTGTTGATTTATTAAAGCAATTCAAATTTGGGCTTTCCATGAAGTATATGTTTTCTAGAGTTTTAAAGTGTCTTTACTCCTTATTTTTTTCTTTACCCTCCACAAATCAACAGAAATGGAAACATCTCAGTTTGTTCCACACCTAAAGATATATCTTCAGAGCAACTTGTGACTTATTTGGTATTGATAAATTTTCTTCTGCCATAGAACAAAGACATTATACTCTGGATTTTGCAACTCCCCAAAGAGTCAGAGGAATGTACATACTCCCAGAAAGGCATGGTGTCATTTTGTTTACTTCATGATTTGAGGTATCTTCATGAAGAAGCAAGAAAGCCTCATGAGCTTGTCAGAAAATATATCAACAGTCCAAGAAATCCTTGCAGATCTGATATGAAAAGAGGTCCCATAGCAGAATGTGGAGCTCCACACTCCACACAACTTAGAGCACTGTCTGTCACCAGGGAAAACAGCTCTATCTCTGTCTTCTCCACTGGACTTCTAAGTCTTCCCAGTATACTAATGTCTGTAGCAGGGCTTCATAATTTTTTTTTCTTTTTCTCCTTCACATCAACATTTGTCACTTTCTTACTGAGAATGTTCATAGCAACCAATACCAATATGGGAACCACATACAGCATGGGAGAAAATCCCATGATTAACACTGAGTAATACTGAGCAGAACATTGTGAGGATTTCTGTTGCAACTTACTCAACTTACAGAGTGAACACAACACAATCATCTTGTCTTGCTGGCCAAAGTATGAAATGGCTATAACTGGACTGAAATTCAGGTGTTACAAAGGCTGTGATTATTGGTTAATCCTTAAGAGACATTCCTTTCTCTACCTTCACAAATTAAAAGAGAGCATTCCTTGGCTCCAGGCCTCCTGATCCCTTCAAAGCTAGCAAGATATCCTTTGAAATAGACAATCCCAAACTCCACTCCACGTTTCTTCTACTTCTGACTCTCCCCTCTCCTTGTGGCTATGTTTGATACTTGTGGATCTTCTCTTTTGCTCTACTCAAACCTACACCACCACAGCCATGGTTTCCCTTTTGACACATAGATTTCCATGTACCCAAGTGCAAAAGTATGATGTAGTCATTACATTGGTTGTTATACAATGACAAGAACTACTAATGTCATATAGTCCTTAGGAGTCTCCTTGAGATATTCAATTCAAAGTTCTTCTTGAGTTAGAGGGAGTGGCCTTTAAAAATTATAATCCAATGATATATAGAGAGTTTCGAATTATTTTTCTGAAGTAAAATCTTCAAATTATTAAATGTTATGGAGGCCTAAGTAAGTTCATTAAAAGCATGTAAGATCTAAGGTAGCTATTTTAGGGTAGTTAAATATACTAATTAATTCAAATTACCTGATTATAATATGAAGATTAGAATATTAATGCATATCGTTTAACATAAATGGATTTGTAAATAAATAATATGTAACAGAACAGGCATGATTGACACTATTTCCTGAGGGTTCTTCTTACTCCCTGGAGTTTATTGATGACATTTTGAATAGGCAGAGGATGGGAAACCTGAGAAAACACAGCAGGAAAGAGCTGAGTAGTGAATATCAAGTGCAGGGTATAAGAGGGAAGAGCAGGGCCAGAAGATAAGTAAAGGAAAGTATTTTTTCTTTTAAATGTATGTTTATGGTGACTATAGCACAAGCGTACAGTGACATGGTGACACACAAAGAGAGGGCAAGCCTGTGGAGAAGGGCAGTGAGGCACAACTGAATTAGAATAATCATGAAATGGATTCACTTGTGGCTGTGGAGACATGGTGCTGGATGTGAGATTGGTAAATTGTTGGGTCCCCATAGGTTCCCATGATCTTACAAGATGAAAGTCCCTTTATCTGGCTTTGTCTTCAGAATACCTTCTGCTTCTTAGGATGACAGCAAACTCCCACTGTGTGCAAAGACCAAGACCTTTTCTGCTTAGTGTAATTGTCTTAAATACCATTGGATACAAATGTAGGAAAATAAGAGTAAAATTTAGAGCTTTTTACTTTAAAAGAAGGGCCCCAAAGAAGCAATATTTTTAGAACTTAAATGCACTACACAGCTTCTCAAATAGTATAAAACTCTCCTGGAATTTCACACCTCCTCCCAAATTTGGCTAAGCTATTTTTCTTTCTTTCCACAATTCCCAGCCAAGACTCAGAACTAGCAACTTACCAGAAAATCTCCAAAGTCAAAAATGGCCATGTTGTTCTCGATTGCCTCCTGGAACTTGAAAGAAAGGCCCTTATTGCTAAAGACCACACACATTTCTAACACAGAACTTAGAGCAATGGAGTTGGAACTGACTTGGAATTCTCAATTATGAATACTCATAGCTATGGAGGATACTATGCAACCCACCAAGGGAAAAATCAATCACTGGTCCAACCCCAGCTTTGAAGCCTAAGAATCACAACAATGACCAGCACAACAAACTATCAGTGCAGTACTTTTATCAAAGAAAAAAGTGCTAGTATTTGGGAAAAAATCTCATGCAAACTTAGCCAAATACACATAGTTGGACAGGTCATAGGGCCTAGAGAAAACCCTACATATATCACATACTTAGATCATACTTAGATGACTATATGATAAATGTATCTCTTTATATTTACAGACAAGTATGCCAGTCAGCAACCATCAAAGAAGTTTCTTTTTATAACATATGGACACTAATATAATATTCCACAACTGTTCACACACAAAGAATAAGTGTCTGTGAGATGTCCAGCCCTATGTAGCACATCTGCACCTAAGACTAAAGGAACATAGTGGCACAGGAGGCGGAGAGAACATAATTTTTGAAAACAGCCGGGTGTGGTGGCGCACGCCTTTAATCCTAGCACTTGGGAGGTAGAGGCAGGTGGATCTTTGTGCGTTCAAGGCCAGCCTGGTCTACAAAGTGAGTTCCAGGACAGCTGGGGTTACAGGGAGACCCTGTCTCAAAAAGGCCAAAAAAAATAGTACATCTCTTAACTCTTAACAGTGAGACTTCTTCATGACACAAAAGGTGCTGAACATAAAAAGCTAGAAATAGGCAAAATGTAGAGAATAAGAGACTGAAGAATGTGTGTCCTGAATAGGACTCATAATAAACCTCAACCATCCAAGATTCAGGGACCATTGTGGAGGAGAAGATGGAGATAGAGCCAGGGTATCCATAAAGATAAGGAAACCAGGTCCTCCAGGCTCATGGGAACTTGCTCATATGAATTTACAATAAAGATGACAGCATGCACAAGATGCATGCAATCTCAAAAAAAAAAATCACCATAGAGCTGTGGAAATAGGCAGGATATCCTAACGTTAGCTGAGCAACTATTGGCATCTGATCACATCTGGGTTAGGGAGAACTGATTTTCTTTGAGGGAATAACATTAAAAATTCTGCACAGGATCCACTGGAAGAACTCACTCCAAGGGACTTCTGAGGTGACAAACTTGACTTGATTGGCCATAACATATATGAAAAAATTCATGACATCCTTGTAGAAGGCTATGAAGGGTGCAGAGAGGGGAGGGGTCTAAACAATTAAAATCTATTATATAAAATACACAAATTTCAATAAAAATATACACTGAAATATTATTGGTGTTGCTTAAACATAAAAACCAGTGTCACATAGTTCTTCAGAGGCCAACAACACATTTGTCTTGTTGTTCTTGATTTAAACACTGCCTGTTACAGACACACACGTAACCACCCCACCCCTGACACACACATATTTCTTGGGGTTTCTATGATCACTTTGGCAGGTGCTCATGAATTTCCTTTACTGATCACATTGTTTAGAAGCCTCATTACATTTACTCCAATTATTTTATTCTTTAACTTTCTTTTTTTATTGTTATTAAACTTTTTCAATAGGTCATACATGATTTCTTAATGGAATCTAGAGTCCCTTCCCTTTCCATGGCCCCCACCCAACCTGCACTCTGCCATACATGTCCTGCATCTTTTTCTGAGTTTTTCCAGAGTGTTTTTTTCACTTCTTTTGTTGTTGTTCTCTCCAACTTGAATTGCTTATATATATATATATATCACATATATTGAAATTATGTCATCTGAAAACAAACTATGTTATTTCCAAATCATATCTCAGGACTCACATTTTTCCATTTTGAATTTGTACTACTCTAAAATATGCATACATACCCTCCACCCATACATATACCAAAATCCTACAGTCTGAAAATAAATGGTAGATTAATTCTAGAACCTGTTAAGGGATTCACAGTATAAGAGCAGAGTTGTTTTCAGATCATGAGGAATATAACATTAACATTGCTCAGTTTGCCTCATAACTAGGTAATTGGTGCTAGCATCCACAGATGAGGGATACCATTCGTCATTTGTCTTTCTGGGACTGTGTTACTTCACTTAACATAATATCTCCTAGTTCCATCCATTTACCTGCAAAGTTCATGATGTCATTTTTCTTTACCGCTGCATAGAACTCAATTGTGTAAACGTATCACATTTTT
>VZQC01000816.1:2183471-2200915 GCA_009823505.1 Rhizomys pruinosus | reverse complement strand
TATCTGCAGGCTGTTGTGCCCAAACACCTACAGCCCCACCATCCAGTGGGGGGTGACAGGTTGTTTGTTCAATCAAGTTGATCAAATGAGTGTCCAGACTACATTGCTGTAGTTTCACCATTCACCCCAATCGCAGCCCTTACATTCTACCACGCCCCCTCTTCCGCAGGTTGTTCCCTAGGCTTAGAAAAGGGGCACAGGTGGATGAGAAGTAAAACAGTCCACTCTCTCTCTGGAGCTGTTGACTTGGACTCTGGTCAATTCTGGCTGTTTCCTTTCATGGGCTGACAGTTTGTCCAGGGGTAACCTTTCGATCCTACTAATGAAGCACAAGCAATTAGATATATAGGTATTTAAGCAGCACTAATAGTTATGGTAGGTTACTTTGGCATAGACACATTCACTATTTTAGGGGAAGGGAAAAGGTGTCTTGAGGGTTAAATGTCATATGCCTAGGTCATCAAAGAAGCACATGGCTCAGCGAGTTTATTTACAATATAAACAGTCATTTTTGGTTATGAGGTTTAGTAAAGTCTTTAGTCAAAATTACGTTTACATTGTAAATGTCATTCCTACAGTTACCCCTTCATCATTTTATAAAAGAAGAAATATACCCTTCTGTAATAGAAGTCATTCCTGAAAAAAAAAAGTCATTTTCACAGTTCCCTACATGTCCATCAGGTGTTCATTAGCAATGGGCTGGTTAATGTACAGTGTGATGGGGAAACAATATAAGTCAGGATGATGTGATTTTGAATAATTCTCTGGAAAGATGGCACAGGCAGGGAGCACTGCAAAGAGAAGCACAGGAACAGGACACTTAGTTGTTCCTGAGGGTGAAAATCAGGAAACATTTTCTCTACCAGTGTAAGGTGGTTTTCTCTAGGTTGGTTTTATAAGGCACACTAAAAACCAGAGAGGCCTGTGAGAGAAACATAGAAATGAACCCTAGCATAAATTAACAAGAGGAATGGAATCCAGATATCAGCTGGCCCTTAAAAGAGCTTATATAGCACCATGGGTCTTCTACTTTTACACCGTGGTAAATCTACTTTTTTATGTACTATGTTTTCCTTCTTGCAGGGGGAGTTTATTGACTTTTTTATTGAATTTTCAACATAGGCAAAATCTTTTCAGCATTTTTAGGGGGGCAGGAGATGTTAAGAAAAGCAATTTTTTTTAAAAAAATCTAAGGATAAGTTGTTTTTAAAAGACAAAATTCACCTAGAGAAATCAGTAGCCTTTCTTTAGACCAACAATGAGTAATTGGAGAAGGAATAAAAGGAAAGCTTCCCACTCACAATAACCTCAAAAAACAAAACAAAACAAAACAAAACAAAACAAACAAACAAACAAAAAAAACACCTGGGAACAAACCTAACCAAAGACACAAAAAAATCTCTACGACAAAATTTTTAAACTTCTGAAGAAGGAGATTGAATGTGACACCAAAAGATGGAAAGACCTCCCATGTTCACGGATTGGAAATATTAATATAGGAATACATCTATTCTACACAAATTTATATACAGATTCAATGCAATACCAATCAAATTCTGCAGGAGTTTCTACACAGACTTGGAAAAAAGTCCTTAAATTAATATGGAAAAACAAAAGACCCCGAATAGCTAAAGCAGCCCTGAGTGAAAAATGCAATACAGGGCGATCACCTTACCAGAAGTCAAGCTATACTACAGGGCTATAGTCATAAAGACAGCCTGTTACTGGCACAAAACAGACCCATTGACCAATGGAACAAAATTGAAGATCCAAATTTGAGCTCATACAATTTCAGCCACCTCATATTTGACAAAGGGAGCAAAAAAGCTCGACGCAGGAAAGATAGCATCTTTCAGCAAATGGTACTGGCAAAACTGCATCATCATTTGTAGAAGAACACAAACCCCTACCTCTCACCCTGTACAAAAATCAACTCCAAGTGGACCAAAGATCTCAACATGAGACCTGAAACCTTGAAGGTGATAGAGGGAAAAGTTGGCAGCAACCTACAAGACATAGGAGTAGGAAAAATCTTTCTAAACCAAACAGCAGCTGTGCAGGAAATAAGGTCAAGAGCAGACAAGTGGGAACTCATCAAGCTCAAAAGCTTTTGTATAGCAAAAGAAACAATCAAGGAAGTGAAGAGAAAACTCACAGAGTGGGAGGAAACCTTCACCAGTGATATATTTGGCAGAGCATTAACATCCAGAATATATACACTACTCAGAAAACAAAGAAGTAAGAAAACAAATGACCTACTCAAAAGATGGAGTAAAGAGATGAACAGAGACTTCACCAGTGAGGAAGTAAAGATGGCTGAGAAATATCTTTAAAATGTTCAACACAGTTAATAATTAAGGAAATGCAAATTAAAACCACTCTCAGACCTCATGTCACTCCTCCTATAAGACTGGCTAAGATCAAGAAAACAAAAGACACCAAATGCAGGAAAGGTTGTTAGGAAAAGGGGAACACTCATCCACTGCTGGTGGGAATGTAAGCTCATACAACCACTATGGAAAGCAGTGTGTAGAACCTCTAAAATACTCAAAATGAGCCTACCACCTGACTCAGTCATGCCACTCCTGGGTATATAACCACAAGACTCATCCTACCACAAAGATACATACACATCTATGTATATTGCAGCTCGCTTCAGAATACTGAAGATCTGGAACCAGCCCAAATGCCCCTCAAGAGACGAGTGGCTAACAAAAATGTGGTATATCTACACAATGGAGTTCTATTCAGCAGTAAAGAAAGATGACATTATGAACTTTGCAGGTAAATGGATGGAACTCAAAGCCCTTATGCTAAGTGAAGTAACACAGTCCCAGAAAAAACAACTGGCTAATGATTTCCCTCATTTGGGGATGCTAACACCATATCCCCAGTTGAAAGGCAAGCTGAACAACATTATTGTTATATTTATTTTTCTCTGAAAGCAACTGTGCTGTTATAATGTGAATCTCTTAATGGGCTCTAGAATTGACCTACCGTTTATTTTCAGATCCTGTAATTATTGTAAATGGATAGAAAGTATGTATTCATATTTTAGAGTAATATAAAATTAAAGGGGAAAATGTGAATGCTTAAACATATTTTGGAATTAACATAGAGTTTATTCTCAGAGGTCATAATTTTGATACATATGTGATGATTAAATGGGCATAAGTTGGAGCAATACAAAGGGGGAGGGAACAACAACAACATAATGACTGGGTCAAAGAATTGACTAATATACTTAAACTCTGCCCCATACAGCAAGCTTCTGCAATGAAAAACTCTGGAAAGACTGAAGAGAAAGATACAAGACATGTATGGCAGAAGGCATGAACTGGGGTTGGGTGGGGGGCAGGGAAAGGGAAATGTGTCTAAATTGGACTGAAAGATAACATATGAAATACACAAATTGCAATAAAAGTATTTAAAAAAAGACTTAAAAATGGACTTGGTGATATATACTTTTAATACCCACTTGGGCAGATCTCTGTGAGATCAAGGCCAGCCTGGTTTCCATAGTGAGTTTTAGGCCAGCTATAGCTACATGGAGACCCCTTCTCAAAAAGTCCAAAAAATATTAGAACTTAACTTAATTTGTTTCAGCAATTTGTTTCATAACTCTTAACCTTATTTTCATGCATTTAATTTTTAAGTAATAAATTGATAAGTTGTATTTGGGGTAATATAGGGAATGTCATGAGAGACATGAATTTCCTAAATTTGGCAAAGAAAGATAAAAGATTTAGATAGAAAGTGGGAAGATTGTTGGTTTTGATTGGCTTTGGGATCCCCATTACAGAAAAAGGATTTAATAAGTGTCTTGGAACATGTTAAATAAGAGTAGTTAATTCCTTGTTGACTTGGGGTAAAAATGTTTCTCATTTAGGTATATTAGATAGAATTAAATATTTAGAATTCTGTGAGGGAAAGGGGAGATTTTAAAACAAATAAACAGGTAAATCTAAGTGTCTATGAAAATTGTCTTCTGAATTAGCTTCCAGCTGTTAATTTCTGTAATGCAAGAGTTATAGAGGAGTCTCAATGCAGTGGGAAAATTTACATCACTGTTTTTTTAAGATAACAAAAATGTGAGAAAAAGTTGCATTGGCAATTCCCAGGGAAGGTAGAGACCAAATGATTCTGCCCAAAAAGCTGTTTAAGATAATTTTATTTTAATGTCATCTTTTTAGAACAGATCATTATAATTTATGAGGCATGATGAAAACCACCTTAAGATTTCATCTTACTCTGGTCAGACCAGCTATGATCCAGAAAACAAAGGATACCAAATGCTGGAGAGGCTGTGGGGAAAGGGGAATGCTCATCCACTGCTGGTGGGAATGCAAACTCATGCAACCCCTATGGAAAGCAGGGTGGAGAACTCTAAAGAAACTGAAAATGAGCCAACCACCTTACCCAATCACACCACTTCTGGGTATATACCCACAACAATCACCCCATTGCAGAGATGCATGCACATCTGTGTTTATTGCAACTCTCTTCACAATAGTGAAGAGCTGGAACCAACCCAAGTGTCCCTCAACTGACAAGTGGATAGAGAAAATGTGGCACATCTACAAAATGGAATTCTATGTAGTGGTAAAGAAAGATGACATCATGAACTTTTCAGGTAAATGGATGAAACTCAAAATCATTATGCTAAGTGAAGTCACACAGTGCCAGAGAAACAATGAATAGTATCCCTCATTTGTTAACACCAAATCCCTAGTTACAAGGCAAGCTAAGTAATGTTAATGTTATATTTCTTTTTATCTGAAAGCAACTGTGCTGTTATAATGTGAATCCCTTAACTGGCTCTAGAATTAACTTACCACTTATTTTCAGACTTTGTAATTGTGGTATAGGGGTGGAGGATATGTATTCATATTTTGCAGCAACATAAAATTTAAGGGAAAAATGTGAACTCTTAACCATATTTTGGCATTAACATGCAGTTTATATTCAGTGGTCATGATTTGGTATATATTAACATATATATATTATATATATTATATATATATATATATATGAAACAATATAAATGGGAGGGAACAACAACGACAAAAGGACTGGGTCAAAGAACTGACTGAAACAGTTAACATCTGCTGGAACAATAAAACTCTGTAGAGAAGAACTTTAAAAAAACTGAGAAAAAATGCAAGGCATGTATGGCAGAATGCATGAACTAGGGTGAGGTGGGGGGCATGGAAAGGGTAATGTGTCTAAATTGGACTGAGAAATTATGTATGAAATACTTAACAATAAAAATATTTTAGAAAAAAGAAAAAAGTAAATGAGTATTCAACACAGTTGCTTTTAGTTTTTTTTTTATTATTATTATCATTACTATGTGTATGAGTGTATTGCCTGCATGTGTGCAAGTGCACTCATGTTGTGCATTGCCTCCTGCTCTCAGAAGAGGGTGTCGAATCTCCTGGAGCTGAAGTCATAGACATACAATAATCCACCATAATTGTATGGAACATTGAATTGGCACACTGTAATTAGAAATTTTGTAATGAAGTTTGTCAAACTTTTAAAACTCATATATAAGTATATGTAAGAGTTTTAAAAGATTGACAAACTTCATTAGAGGCTAAAATATCATCTATATATTGAAACATACAAGCATGAGGAAATATTTTCTAAGAAGATATATTATAATTTTTAGCAATTATTAATAATAGGTAAGGTTATAGCTCATGATTTGAGCTCATGAATTTTTTTCCATTTAAAAATACATTTAAATAAGTTTACATCATATATTTAATTGTGTAAGTCAATTCTTGTAGGACTTAGGATTCTTATTGTAGAAAGTATTAGGTGGGGCTGGAGAGATGTTTCAGCAGTTAAGATCGCCCACTGCTCTTGCAGAGGACCCGGGTTTAATTCCCAACACCCACATGACAGCTAAGAACTGTCTTTAACTCCAGTTCTAGGGGAAACAGACACCCTCTTCTGACCTCCACAGCATTGCACGACACGAGTGCACCAACCTACATGCAGACAGTACATTCATACGCATAAAAATAAATAAAATTGTCTGCGCCTGACTCCAAAGCCAGGATCCCCTCCCACTTGTGACTAGGGGGTGGGGGCTACACTATTGTCAAACAAATGGGTCTTTAAGTAAATAAATGTGACTGTGGTCCAGTATGCATCATATTAAAAGTCCTAAACTGATGGGCATATGCCATAGTAGTACCAAAGTATATGAAGTAAAATTGACAGATTTGATCCCCAAATCAACTATTAAAAATAAGAGACAATGACATATTCTTTTAAAATAAACCCTTAACAATATGTATTGATGTAAGTGATCAACATACTTATAAAAAGAGATAGAACTTTAAGGGATATTTCTCAGGATGACATGTCTGTGAGAAAAACATAAAAAGATGGATATGCAAACACACACGGCGGGGGGGAGAGAAAGAGAACTAAAATCAGACAATATATATGATTTAACATGGTTAAGTAGTCAATATAAGACATGGGACCCTCTCAGTGGTACTAGATGTATTCATGTGACAGAATAGAAATTAAAAATGAATAGTATCCTTAACTCTTTATATTTGGGATACAAAGGATTTATAGTTAATTCCTCTGTTAAATAAGATATATTATTTCTGTATATTTGTGACCATACACGTGACGGAATCAACTTAAAGGAGGATCCATTTTTCTTACTTCACAGGCACAGAGATGTACATTCCATGTGTCTGTTTCATGCCAGACATGTAGGTCAAAAGTTATGGTGGAGGAAGTGTGTGATTGAGACTGTACTTCATTTGTATACTGACAGGAACCAAAGAGAAGGGAAATAGAGGAGGAGGCTAGGACATGAGATAGAGTCAAGTAAAGGGACAAGAGGTACATGTTCCAAATGGACCCTATCTGCTTAACCAAGCCCAAAAATGTCATCAAATATTGAATACAACTAAGAGTTATTCTCTGGATTAGGTCAGAACACTCATGATGTCATCTTCTCTGTAGTTATCCTCCCACACTCATCAAGAGGTATGCTCACTCCAGAGGGTTTATTAATATAATAAAAATTGACAATCAGAATCAAATCACTCCACAAAGGAGGAAGACTGTATAGAAATATGTAGTTTGATAATATCTAATAACCAACAAACTAGGAAGCAAGGAATGGTCTGAAAAACTCTAAAGCTAAACTTATAAATGAAGAACAATTAAAACTGATCCAAAACATGAACTCAAAAGATATGTATATATGTAGATATAGTCAATACATTACAGAATTTGCAAGCAATTTCTGTAAAATCTCAGAACATATTATCCCTCAATTATCTGAACTACTCCAAGAGACTGAAAAATGAGAGTTTAAATGTTCGAGTTTGTTATAATTGTGGTAGCAAAACCAGGTAAGAATGTCTTGAGAAAGGAAAAATAATACACACATTATTTAAAATGCAATATTTCAGTGTGTATTTTTATTGAATTCTTTTTTTTTAAATTTTATTTAATTTTCGTATGTGTATGAATGTACTGTCTGCATGTAGGTTTATGCACCCGTGTCGTGCAGTGCCGCGGAGGTCAGAAGAGGGTCTCGGATTCCCCTGGAACTAGAGTTCTCCTGGCATTGGAGTTACAGATGGTTCTTGGCCGCCATGTGGGTGCTGAGGATCGAACCCAGGTCCTCTGCAAGAGCAGTCGGTGCTCTTAACCGTTAGGCTATCTCTCCAGACCCCATATTGAATTCTTGTGTGTCTTATACATTTTAATTATTTAGACCCTTCCCCTGTCTCCACTGCTCCATAGCCTCCCACCTGATTTCATGCATTCTGTTATTTATGATAAGACCTATCAAGTTTGTGTACCCAGATGTACTTCAGTGTGCATTCATCCACTTGAACCTGCTAATCGAATCTAGAGTCATTCCATTAAAAGAGATCAACACTCTCTCATCCATCAGTGATCAGCTGCCAATAGTCCCTTGAAAAGTTTTGGGATCCTGCCCATTTCCCCAGTTTTATGCTGGTTTTTGACTGATTGAGTTTACATGGGTCTTATGCATACTGTCTCCATTGCTACAAAATTTAAGAACAGAATACTAGTAGTATAGCACTCTATCCAACATAGAAATGGATACTGCATCAAGATTAGACAGGGACAAAAATGACATTACAAATAAACATTTGGTAAAGTATATATAAGATACTCTTATCATAAGCTAATAGATTAGAGAAGAAAAGTAATGTGATAATTTCATCAAAACAAAAAAAATATTAAGAATATCAATATGTAACCATGATAGGTAACTGAAAATTAAGGACAGAGGAAAACTCACTTCAGCATATAAAACTCAAAGCACCAAAATCTGTATGAACTATGGCCTACAAGATGGTCAAATGCCCCCAAGGCTGAAAGCCTGAAATCGATGCCCAGATTCTACAGAGTAGAAGGGGTGAATTGTATCCCACAAATTATTCTCTGATTTTCACACACCAAGCCTTGGTATGCATGTTCCCCACAGTGAATATATTTTAAAAAATCCATCAGAAATAATACCTAGCTAATGGTAAAATTTTAAATTAGTTGCAGCTAAATCATGTAAGAGACCTCAGGTTATTGGTACTCAATATAACGTTGTATAATGTTATATTGAGTACTAAAATTATGGACCATCATATAAGTAATAAAAATGAAGGTATGAAAAAAATGAAGGTATAAAAATAGTAAAAATCTTAATGAAATATGTAATTATCTAAAGGGCTATGCAAGAGAATTTAATATATGACTAAATCAGTAGCTTTGTTTTTGCTAATATGTGAAAATGAAATTAAGCTGAGAAAAGCAATTATAAGAATTTGTCAATTGCTAATAGTTCCTTTCCCAATATTGGGAACTACTGCCCATTTACCCCATCCTCTAGTGGACATTTATCAGGCTGAACAATGATCCCTAAGCAATGGGTGAGTAAAGTTTAGTTAGGACTCTATCCAGGGACACAAACTATACAGTCTATTATTCTCTAAATCTTAGCCAGTTGTAGCCTTCTGTGTACATCACTCTGTGTTGTATCAAGAAGCCTCACTGTTGAGGGTTGAGGGATGTATTAGTAGTCTCTTTACCCCCTGTTCTGCTATGTTCCATGAGCCTTAGGTTTAGAGATTCCACTGTAAACGTGTCACTTGGGGTTGGACATCTCTCAGAAATATATTCTTTGAGTGTGATCAGTTATAGAACTCTAAGAGCCTCTTACTGTTGCAAAAAGAAGCTTTTTTGATGGGTGGTACACAGTATATTTGTCTGTAAGTAAAAAGATCAATATTTAGCATACAGTAAAAACTTTTGTTTCTCTAGAGATATGGCAGTGTCAGGAATTTTTCCTGGGATATATGGCCTCTCCAGCCACATGTATAGCAAATGATTACTGGGAGGGGGGGCCAGGGGCGTGAGGGGTAGTAGATCTTCTTTAAGGAAGTGACCCTAGATAAGCTGACTAAATTCCAGAGGATGATCTTTCATTGAACTACATCTGGAAAGAAATGGTTGACCAGACATGATTTAATGTATATGACACAATACTGAAACTCAGGTGAGAGGGACCTAGAGAGGAAAGTGTGTCAAAATTAGATTAAGAAGCATTATATGACAAGCACAAAAGGGAACAGAGATGTAGGTAGCTGACTTCTCTGGGTTGCCTTCACTCTGAGTTGAAATGAAATCATTTGAAATATAATATCAGGTACCAGAATGAACATTTCAGAATCCTCTTCTACCTGTAATAGTTCTTTTTCACTTTATCAGAATTAAATGAACAGATACAAATCTTGGAGCCTCAAAGAGGGGTAGGGACAGAACAGACTGGAGAGTGTGCCAATGTATGCCCCTTCTCTACCTCCGTGCATGTTTCTGATGGATGCTGGGGATTTTCAATATCTAGTTCAAGTGCCACTTTTAATTTTTTACTTAGTTCTTGTACATTTCACTCAACATTTATGTAGGATATGTATGGCAGAATCCAGGAACTGGGGTGGAGTGAAAGACAGGGAAAATGGAGTATGTCTAAATTGAACTGAAAAATGATGCATGAAATACACAAAGCATCAATAAAAGTATTAAAATGTTATTGAGCTTCTGTGCATTTCATACAACATTCCTTAATCAAGTTTGTGCCTGTTCACCCATCTATACCCCCACACCAGAACTCATGCTTTCTACCATCCATGCCAAGTCTTGTCTTGCATCATTTTCTCAGTCTTTTTTTTAACTTTTTTGATGCAGAAGTTTACTAATTTGGTCAGTTCTTTGAGCAAGTATTTTTTCTTCCCTTTAATTTTAGATTAGTCCAAAATATGGATATATACGTTCCACACATATACCCAAATTACAAAGTAAAATTAACTATAGGCTAATTCCAGAACACATTCATGGATTCACATTTTAATAATAAAGCTTCATGCAGGTAAAAAGAAATATAATTTCACATTCCTAAATTATATAGTATGTTGATGTATGCGTTAATGTACTTTTAAGGAAGAGATTTATTCTTTTTCATACATCTTAGAACTTAGGAAAATATAGACGTAAACTTCAAAATATACCTATAGCATTATCAGGCAATGTGGCATTATTTTTACTAACAAATTACATATCTTGACTTAGATAGAAGGACTGGGTACTAGGATCCACAGATAAGGGTCAAACAACAGTTCTTAATCAAATTTAGAGACCATCCCTCATCCATTCCCCCCCAGACCCCAATGGATCCCATGAATTCTACCATTAATGTTAAGTCCTATCCAGTCAAGCATTTATACTTAGATGTCCTTCATTGCAAATTCATCCACTGGAGTGTCATCATCTATTTAGAGATCATAAATAAGACCTACTCTCCCTTATCCAGTAGTAATCAGTCTCCCATTGTTCTCAATTAGGGCCAGCCCACCACCTACTTCTCTCACTCCATTCTAGGCCCTTGTCTGATTGAGTTGGCATGGGTCCTGTGCTTGATGCCATCATTGCCACAAGTTCACATGTGCAAGCATCCTGTGGTCTGAACACTTATAGTTCCTATGTTCATGGACCAGCCCTGGCTCTTACTATCTTTCTGTTCCCTCTTCCACAATGGTCCTTGAGGTATGGGTGGTTGAGTTTTAATGTAGGTGTCTTATCCAGAGCCAGATGCTCCACAGTCTCTTAGTCTTTAAAACTTGGCCAGTTGTGGCCTTCTGTGTGCATCACACTCTGTTACATAAAGAAGATTCACTGCTGAGGGTTGAAGGATGAGTTAATTTTCTCTTGACCTCTCATTCTACTATGTTCCATGATCCTTAAATATAGAGGTTCGACTGAAGACATATCACCTAAGACTGGGCATCTTTCAGACTTACATTCTCTGTGTCTGACCAGTTGTGGGATTCTGCTGTAGCCTCCATCTGTTGCAAATGAAGCATCTTTGATGAGTGGTGTATGGTATGATTGTATGTAAATATAAAGATCTGTATTTGGCATATGTTAAGAAATTTCATTTGTCTAGAGATATGACAAAGATAGGCTTTACTCAAGGATCTATGTCCTCTCCAGTCATGTGTATTGAGAGGGTTTTAAGTCCAATTAGATAGCTGTTGATTAGCCCCCAGATAATAGTGGCCCTACTCCATCAATTGAGGTGCTTACCACTATGGTTATTAGGTTTTAAGGCTGTATTTGGATCATCAATTGATTTTCTCCTCTGCATATTTTCATCTAGTATTATGAGTGGTAAACTTCAGGTAGAATACTTCCAGTTCAGTTCCTGCTCCAGTGTTCTAAGTCCTGTGTCTGAAGTACATTCTATCTTCAGCAGCATGGTCTTGCCAAATACTCTCCCGTTTATTATCTTTTATTTGCATAGAAGAACTTTATATGATGTGATTATTAGACAATAAAAGTAACAGAATCCTTACAAAATTAATCTGTCAAAAGACTTAAAAGTAAGAGAGAGCAGGGTGTGGTGAAACATATTTGAAATCCATGAATTCTACTGGAAGTTGAACAAGGAAGATGGAAAATTTGAGGCCGGTCTAGGCTGTGGAGTGAGAGTCTGTCCAAAAAGTAATGAAGCTTGGAATGTTCTTCCCTGATAGAGCATTTCTCTAACATGTGTGAGGCCTACGTTTCAATTGTAGTGTTGCCATAATGTAAGGCTTATTTCTCATGAACAGAAATATAGGCCCCCAAACACTTCCTTGAAATCATGCTACACTAGAGAAGTTTGTGTAGCACTGAATTGCATAGACTTTAAAAGAAATGTGCCATGAAGCATATTGACACATGCTAACTCATAAATGTGCTGGGAATTTTTATGGCAGATGAAACCACAAACTGTCATATTCAATAAAAGGTGCTGTTCAAAATATATATCCATATAAAAATACATGGCGACAGTATAGCCTACACAAATATATGCAAGACCTAATGACACAAATGTGAAATGAAAAATATAAAACTTTATGAGGAAAAAAATAGCCATTTTATATAAGACTCTAAAGAAGATAAAATAAATATTCTATATTAAAATAACAATCATGCCTTTAATTAAAATAATTTGAAATGGCTGAGTAATTTTAAAACATACAACTGAAAAGCGACAATTATTTAAACCTTGAATAAATGAGATGGCCTTTATGCAAAAGTGTAAAAATCTCATAGGTGGTCAAAGAGGTGAAGAGGCCAATAGCAGATTCAAATGGAATAGACAGACAGAGAATATAGAAAGTGATCATTGAAGAGCAAACTAAAATATCTCAGAAGCTTCCAGGTAGTTAAAGTTACAGGAAAACTCCAAATATGAATACTTGGGAATCCTTGTACCAGATGTCACTCATGCATGTAAAGACATAACCTTTTCATGCCACTGAAAAATTGTTTGCCATGGAAATATAGTGGATATTCTGAAAAATATCATTATGACCTGAAGAAAAGCAAGCAGATGGTGGCTCTTCACTGAGACTTAGCTTCCTAATATGATTAAGGAAACAGGAAGCAAATACTCTGTTATTTAGACTGATGAATATTTGTAAGAGATGCTTTTCTCCATAACTGTCGAGGTAATTTTCAACATCACTTTTCAAATCCCACCCTCTTCAGGTAGGTAAATTTCCTACCAGTAACAATCAATTGATTTTTTTTTTTCATTTCAGCTCTGCAGATAATCAAGAAGCTATGGTCTATTCTGTATTTTCTAATGTTTGTGAATATTCAATTCCATTGCACCTTATCTTGATAATGAAGGTTTGATGTGAAGTATGTATCATCAGAACCTGTGTCTGGGGGAAAACTTATGGTATTTAGAGATTAAACATTATTTATTCTTGAATTTTGATGAAAAACTTGGAAAAGTGAAATTGATTCACATGAAGATATCTTTCATGTTGTATCTCTATAGTTTACAAGTAGGACCTTACTTAACTTAAGAGCTTCTGTACAACAAAAGAAACAATCAAAGAATTGAAGAGAGTGGGAGAAAAACCTTCACCAGTGATACACCTGATAGAGCATTAACATCCAGAGTATATAAACTTCTCAGAAAACAAAGGAGTAAAATATAAAGAGCTGAACAGAGACTTCACAAATGAATAAGTAAAGATGGCTGAGAAACATCTTAGAAAGTGTTCAATATCACTAATAATTAATGAGACGCAAATTAAAATTAGCATAAGATTTCATCTTACCTCAGTAAGACTGGCTAAGATTAGGAAAACTTTGTAATTGTGGTATATGGATGGAGGGTATGTACTCATATTTTAGAATAATATAAAATTAAAGGAAAAAATGTGAACTCCTAAACATATTTTGGAATTAACATTTTATTTTCAGAGGTCATAATTTTGGTATATATGTGGTGTATACATGGGAATATTTTGGAGCAATACAAATGGGGGGCTACAACAACGAAAAAAGGACTGGGTCAAAGAACTGACTGAAACAATTAACTTCTGGCCAAACAATAAACCTCTGCAGAGAAAAAAGACTGAGAAAAAGATGCAAAATATGCATAGCAGAATGAATAAACTGGGGTGGGGTGGGGGACGTGGAAAACGGAATGTGTCTAAATTGGACTGAGAAATGATGTATGAAATACACTAAACTTCAATAAAAATATTTTATAAAAAAAAAGCATATGAAAACAAATGACACCAAATTCTGGAGAGGTTGTGGGGAAAGATGAATATTCATTCACTGCAGGTAGGAATGCAAACTCCTGCAACCCCTATGCAAAGCAAGTATGGAGAATACTTAAAAAAAACTCAAATTAAACATACCATCGGATCCAGTCATACCACTCCTGGGTATATACCCACCAGACTCAACCTTTTCCAGAGAAACATGCAAAACCACATTATTGCATCTACCTTCACAATAGCCAAGAGCTGGAAGCAACACAGGAGCCCAGCAACGAATGAGTAGATAAAGAAAATGTGGTACATCTACACAATGGAGTGCTATGCAGCATTAAAGAAAGATGACATCATGAACTTTGATGGTAAATGGATGGAACTAGAAGCCATTATGATAAGTGAAGTAACGCAGTCCCAGAAAAACAAACTATTAATGAATGATATTCCTCATTTGTGGATGCTAGCACCAAATCCCTAGTTGTAAGGCAAACAGAGCAACATTAATGTTATATTTCTTTTCACCTGAAAGCAACTGTACTGTTAAAATTTGAACCAATTAACAGATGCTAGTACTAACCCACCACTTATTTTCAGATTTTGTAATTTTGAAATATGGGTGGAGGGTATGTATGTAGAGTAATGTAAAATTAAAGGGAATAAAGGTTTTCATTCTAAGAATGCTCATGAATATTCAATAATTTCTAGATGTATGTGTTAAACAAATTGATGCTCTATTTACTGAATTTCAAGATGACTTGAATTTCATATTTTAAGTAATATTACTATTATGAGCACAAGACCCTTTCTTTATATTAAAGATTTGAACAATTTGTACCCAAAACTTTCTGAATGCTGGATTGGGGTGTGGGGGGGGTTCTATCTACAATTTAAGAGTAGACTTTAGAATGCGTTGTTTCAGTGAGTTTTAGCTGAAGGAATAAATTTTACTATAGATATTTCAAATTCTCTTTGTAATTTCACAGGAAAAAATATGACATCTGCATTGTTTCATTCAGTTCTCCCCCATATCTTTAGGCTACACTGCTGTTGCCCCTTAGAAATGCCAGGAGGACAGATTTGCATTCTGAGTCCACCTTAGAAAAGGAGCTAGAAAATCAGCCCCGACTTTGTAAGGAAAAAAAAAAAAAAGCAAAATAAAAGAAAGATGTGTTTCTTAAGATTTATTTCCTAGTTTTTCATTGGTGGTTGATTTTCTTATTATCAAGTTTTAAAGGTTCTTCATACACTTTGGATTAACCGTTAATGAGAGCTGCCTTTCTTTTTTTTAATTTTATTTATTTCTGTATGTGTATGAATGTACTGTCTGCATGCAGGTTTGTGCACTCGTGTCCTGCAGTGCCGCGGAGGTCAGAAGAGGGTGTCGGATTCCCCTGGAACTGGAGTTCTCCTGGAATTGGAGTTTCAGATGGTTCTTGGCCACCATGTGGGCATTGGGGATCAAACCCGGGTCCTCTGCAAGAGCGGTTGGTGCTCTTAACCGCTAGGCCATCCCTCTGGTCCAAGAGCTGCCTTTCAAACATAGCATTTCTCTTTTTGTATGGGTTTTCTTTTTCACTCTATTGACAATATCTTTGGCAGAGCACAGTGTTTTAATTTTAATGATACTCAGCTCTCAGCTCTACTTCTCAAGCTTTTTGGTATTGTAGTTATATTTAAAATTCATATCTGAGATCTCCTCAGACCAGCTGAAGTGCAGGTACCAGGGCACGTGCTAAAGAGCACCCCTACCCCCCACCCCCTCCAACTGGGATTACGAAGGCATCTGAAGGAGGCAAGCAAAGCAAGCCTTCAACACAGTGAAGAGGCATTTAGGCCTCACATTGGAATACAGGCAAGGAGAAGCCCATATGCCAGAAACACGAAGAAGAGACAACACGGGAAGATTCGTACAGTGGGATCCCTCTGGGGATGCCCCAGGACACAGATATCAGAAACACAATTGGGAACATATTTAAAGAACTACAAGATTATAAAGAGCAAATCAAATAACTAAGAAAAAGAGAATGAAGAACTCAAGAAGGAATTAGAGAGAGAGAATGACAAATTCCAGAAGGAGGTAGAAACACTGAAAAGATCCCATGTTGAAAAAGATAAGGAAATCAACAAGTGAAGCAAAGAGCTACAGGAAAAGACTGAGAAGCTCCAAAAAGAAGTAGAAATACTAAAGAAATCAGAAGAGGAAACGAAAAAGGAAATCAAACACTCATCCAATCGAGATGAAAGGAATGGAAAAAGCCTCAGAAGCAGAATGGAGGAAGCAGAACAAAGAATATTAGACCTGGAAGATAACACAGAACAACTAAAAACCTCAAGTAAAGATTATGAAAAATTTAAAAATACACAAAAGTGGAACAACCAGGAACTGTGGGACACTATGAAAAGATGAAACCTCTACATCATAGGAATAGAGGAAGGAGAAGAATCCCAAGAGAATGGTATTGATCAGATCTTCAACAGAATAATAGATGAAAACTTCCCCAAACTAAAAAAAAGACAAACCAATACAAATACAAGAAGCACACAGAACTCCAAACAGACAAGATCATAAAAGAAATTCTACACACCACATCATAGTTAAAATTCTAGACACCCAAAACAAAGACAAATTTCTGAAAGCCACACGAGAATAACAACAAGTGACCTATAAGGAGAAACCTATCAGAATTACAACTGACTTCTCAATGCAAACTATGAAAACAAGAAGAACATAGAGCAAAGCATTCCCAGCGTTATAGGGGAATAGATGCCAACCCAGGTTACTATACCCAGCAAAAATATCAATTATAGTTGAAGGAGAGAGTAAAACCTTCCATGACATAAACAAGTTGAAAGAATACATGTCCAGAAAACCAACCCTTCAGAGAATACTTGAAGCAATTCAAAGGACAGAAGAAAGGAGCAACCAACCCCAGGCACCTAGAAAGAGAAATCAATAAAAGCATAACTACAGAAGTAGAAACATAAACCCAAACCGCAAATGGATAATAAAGCAAAAGGAAGCAACACAAACTTATCAGTCATAACCTTAAGTATTGTTGGACTAAATTCCCCAATCAAAAGACATAGACTGGGAGATTGGATTAGGAAACAGAATCCATTTATATGCTGTCTACAAGAAACACATCTTACCTTCAAGGACAGGCACCACCTTAAAGTGAAAGGATGGAAAAAAATATTCCAAGCAAATGGTACCAAAAAGAAAGCAGGTGTTGCTATTTTAATATCAGACAAAATAGACTTCAAAGTAAAAGAAATCAGAAGAGACAAAGAAGGCCATTACATTTT
>VZQC01000816.1:2076030-2179678 GCA_009823505.1 Rhizomys pruinosus | reverse complement strand
TATATGTCATTCATTTATAGATGTGTGTGGAGATTGCACTTCTTTTTGCTGGGATAGTTTGAAGGTGGATGATCCTTTAGCACCAGTCTGATTTCTAGGTTTGAAATGTTAATTTTTTTCTTTTTTTTTTTCCTACTTCTTACAAGATAGACTGGTTGATTTTATGTTGATGGCTTGCTTTTTGTCTATTGGAAGGCTTCTGGTTATATATGTAAAAGGATATAAAGAAAATGCTCATGGACACAGACACATAGACACACAGACACACACACAACCACACACACATACATGCACACTTATTCACACAGATATACAGAAGTTTATGCGGAGGCTAGTGAAAAAGCAGGCATTTTGTGATTGATTCAAAAATATATGAGAGATGGACCCATGATCATTTAAATCTTTTGTTTTTTGATCATATTTGAGACAGGGACTCCCTGTAGCAACAGCTGGCCTGAAACTCGCTACATAGACCAGACTGACCTGGATTTCACAGAGATGCTCATGCCTCTGACTCCTGAGTTCTGAGATTAAAGGCATGTGCTATCATGCCAGCCAAGTTCATTTAAGTCTTCACCCTGCAATCCCCATGTCTAAGAGTTTAATAATTTTGTATCATTGAAAGCAATTGTTCAGAAGCAGGACGCAATGATCCACACCTCTAAGTCAGGTATTTGGAAACCTGAGGCAGGAGAATTACAGATGGAAAGCCACAAGAGTTGTATACTGAGTTCAAGGCCAGTCTTTATTACAAGACAAGACTCTGTTTCAAATAAACAAACAACAACAAATAAAATATATAAAGCTAAAAATCTAGCTGTTTAGAGTAATTGGACATGACCATCAGCCACCAGTGGCTTTTAAGCTGCTTTTAAAAGATCAGAAGTGGAACCATTAATAGTGTTGGCTGGAAGACAGATACTAAAATTGCAGTTCGTTCAAATAGATGTAAGGGATCAAAGTAAACTAGTATTTAACTTTTTTAAACTGGTTCCAGTGAAATGGAGTAGCCTGAATAGTATTTTCCCTGATCGTAAGTGTGATGATGCCCAGTGGCTCACAGGCAATCTGTAGCTACAATCTCTTTGATATATTTTCTACGCTTCTTTTGGGATTTGGAGAACAGAGTTCATAGCTTAATTTATTTCCTTGGTTTTAGTTCTTTCATTTGGGAACAGAACATATTATGGATAACAGGATGATTTCACTCAATGTCTGGAATGCAAGAGTAATGCAGTTATCAAAATTTCCCAGGCTTCCAGAAGTCGGTCATTATTGAGATTTTTCAAAAGTTGTTACTGATATTTGGTAGACTTTTACTTGAAAATGTGTGGATCTGAGGGTTAAACATGACTTTGAAGAACTCTAGTATATATTTTTTTCTTTTTATTGGCTAAGCTGTCATAATTACTTCATTTCTAGGGATCCATGGATATTTTTACACAATTTTGGGGATATGTGCTTATATGTGTGCCTTTGTGTGTGTGTGTGTGTGTGTGTGTGTGTGTGTGTGTGTGTGTACATGTGTGTGTGTTGAGGCATTTATGTGGGTGCACCTGAGAATGCATGGATGTGCAAGTGTGTGCATATGCATGTAGAGGCCAGAAGTTGTTGTGTGTACACTGTCTTCTTCAGTTGCTCCCCACTTTATTTTTTGAGACACGGTGTCCTAGCTTGCTTCTCTGTTACTGTGATAGCTCATAACCAACTTTAGGAGGTAAGAATTTATTACAGTATAAGCCTCTGAGAAACCAAAGCAGGGACCCAAACCAGTCACCCAAAGAGTCAGAAACTAAAGTAAAGACCATGGAGGAATTTTTTTTTTTTGGTCTTTTTGAGACAGGGTCTCCCTGTAGCTCTGGCTGTCCTGGAACTCACTCTGTAGACCAGGCTGACCTCAAACTCACAGAGATCCGAGTGCCCCTGCCTCCCAAGTGCTAGGATTAAAGGCGTGCGCCACCACGCCCGGCATTTATTTATTTCTGTATGTGTATCAATGTACTGTCTGCATGCAAGTTTGAGCACCCGTGTCGTGCAATGCCGCGGAGGTCAGAAGAGGGTGTCGGATTCCCCTGGAACTGGAGTTCTCCTGGAATTGGAGTTTCGGATGGTTCTCGGCCGCCATGTGGGTGCTGGGGATCGAACCCAGGTCCTCTGCAAGAGCGGTCGGCACTTTTAACTGCTAGGCCATCTCTCCAGCCCCATATTTGCCTTTACTAAGATAAAAGCCAGTGTAAAAATTCTACATTCTATGAAATTCCAATTCTGTGCCATTCTAGGAATGACAAACCCGAAAGGTTGTAAAATAACCTATGTAATTTTGAAGATGATGAATTTCCTGTAAAGCACACAGCATCTTCAGTGCACTAAAACTATTACAAGGATTACTCTAAAGATAAATACATGACAATATGTACTTGTAAATAACAAGAACTTCATGGGACAAGTGGTGACATTTAATACATGCAACTTTCCACGAATTTCAAATATTTAAGTGGTGAATGACTCACAGAAAGAAACTTACCTGGTGACAAAGCTATTACAAATGCACAAATGAGTTCTGTATAACTCAAAATTTGTTTCCCATTGAAATACTGAGACTATGTCATCAGAAATAGTCCACTCGAGTTATTAAGAAATGCCTATTATAGTCTTAAATCTAGAAGAATTTATATCCCAGGAAGTATAATAGACTTTTAATTTACTAAAATTAATATTTGACTTTAAATTGTTTTTCAAACATAGTCTACATTTGTGGTGACTGTAGATAGCTTGAGTTTCATAGAATTTATCATATGATAAATGATGTCAAGACACTAATATTGAAAATGGTAAGTGGAATATTATAATGAAAGAATACTGTGAGGATTTGGTTGACTTGTTCTGAGAATAATACATGGAAACCAAGTATTTTTCAGCACCTCGATTTCTACCTACAGGTAATCCTGAAGAGAACTTGCGCTAATACAGACTAAGCAACCTCTTTTTCCATCAAAGTTTTCTCATGCAGAGTTATTCGGTGCTCAATTTTCAAATTAATGAAAATGATAAATGATTATAAAAATATCTAAAAACGTAGAATCCTCAAATAATATTTAACATACTAATAATTATTAGTTGATGATTCTCAAAACATTTCAAAATAAAGAATTTTTATACAACGTTCTACTTTAATTTTTTTTTTTTTTTTTTTTTTTTTTTTTTGGTCTTTTTGAGACAGGGTCTCCCTGTAGCCCCAGCTGTCCTGGAACTCACTCCGTAGACCAGGCTGGCCTTGAACTCACAAAGATCTGCCTGCTTCTGCCTCCCAAGTGCTAGGATTAAAGGCATGCACCACCATGCCCAGCTACTTTAATGTTTTATAACATGATAATTATTCCAGATTCTCTTAAAGGTATGAATAGGAAATGACAAAATTAACTTTAATTTTTATCTACTACATGTTTGATGGATCTATGGGGACAGCTGTTTCTCTGTGGACTTACACTGTCTATATAATTTGGATTGCATTTTATATTTGATTTAAAACTCAATGCTGGGAAAACCAAACTTTGAGCTTATTCTTCATGTAGATTCACTGTTCTGTTTCAGTGTTTGCTATTCAATACCAGTCTTTTATTTCCCTGTTAAGATGTCTTCTTGACAATCAATTTAGAATGGTTAAGTATTGATATTTAATTGATATAAATATCAATAGTTATTTAACTAACTACTGTAAAATATTATTCACTTGCATTTACTAATATTATAAGCCTAAACTATAGTAGGAAATATGAACTGATATCTAAGGCTTTCTGGTCAACCCAGACTAGCTTGGTATCCTGAACATACATTTGTTCAGCAACATAAATGAATTAGAAGGCTATGAGAATTTTTTTTAAAGTTGAGTTTATATTCAGAGTATTGAAATTTTATGTTCAATGATGTGCCCTATAATAGTTATTTTCTTTTTTTCTTTTTTTTCAGTTTATTTATTTATTTTTTTTGTCTTTTTTTCACATAAATTTATTTTTATTTTTTTAACAAATCTAGACCCATGTTCCCGCCCATTCCCCCACCCTGCCAGAGCTCATGCATTCTGCCAAACATGTTTTTTATCTCTTTCTCAGTCTTTCTCAATATTCTCCATGAGGAAGTTGACTATTTTGAGCAGAAGTTCACTGTTTCAGTCAGTTATAATAGTTATTTTCACCAGTCGTAGTGGTGCAGGACTTTAATCCCAGGACTCAGAAGCTAGAGGTAGGCAGATCTCTGTGAGTTCCAGGCCAGCCTGGTTTAGATACAGTGAATTCCAGGACAGCTGGGAGTTACAGGGAGACCATGTCTCAAAAAAGACCAAAAAATATTTTCTACTCCTTTTATGGTATGAAAATGAAAATGTAGTTTCAAGGAAAGGTTTAAATATTTTAAAAATGCTGTAATCACATTGAATGTTTCTTAGTTAATTGAAATCATGTACCATCATTGTAACTCTCACAAATGATTTTCTATATATTTCTGATATGGATACACTCCTCTACCACAGCTTGTTGTTGCCTTATACTGGCATTTTTAAATTTTTTTTTAATTTTATTATCTTTTTTATGTGTATGGGTGTATTGTCTGCATGTAGGTTAGTGCACCCGTGTCATGCAATGCCACGGAGGTCAGAAGAGGGCGTCAGATTCCCCTGGAAGTGGAGTTAAAGACAGTTCTTTTATTTTTTTATATTTTTATTATATTATTATTATTATTATTATTATTATTATTATTATTTTTGGTCTTTTTGAGACAGGGTCTCCCTGTAGTCCCAGCTGTCCTGGAACTCACTCTGTATACCAGTCTGGCCTTGAACTCACAAAGATCCGCCTGCCTCTGCCTCCCAAGTGCTAGGATAAAAGGCGTGCTCCACCACGCCGGCAAATGTAGGTGCTGGTAATAGAAACGGGGTCCTCTGCAAGAGCAGTCAGTGCCCTTAACCGCTGAGCCATATCTCCAGCCCCAATACCAGCATTTTTTACACATTTAAAGTTGGGCTGTTATTAAGGGACCCCTTCTCACCCACAGATTGAGACGGCTGTATTCTTTAAAGGAGTTCCTATTAATTTCATCTCTTCTGCTATATAGTTTAGATTATGTTAGTATCCACCGAGATGTAAAATAATTTTAAGCATTTACCCTTTCTTATCTTTTATTTTAGATTATTTAAATCTCTAATACATCACTAACAACATAGTTTCCCATGTTTAGAAAATCAGAGCTCCTACAAATGGACTCATATTTCTAAGCATTATTTTCTTTCCAAGAAATATTATCTTTTTATAAAGTGTGCTTTGTGCTCTGTCAAGTGTTTGAAACTTGATGAGTGTAAAGAACTTCATGTTTACAGATAAGATGAATGGTGAATGAGCTTTCATTTTTCTCATATTGGTCTAAGAAAATGAGATCTAAAAATTACAGCTGGAAAATGAAGTTAAGCCCTTATAAACCTTATCTTCTATTTATAAAAAAAAAACAAACAAATGAAACTTCTAAAAGCTTTTAATTCCAGGAAGAATGCTTTCTTCCATTGATATTTAAGCTTTTAGTTCTTCTTTTCCTGTATTAAGTTCATTAATCCACTTATACAAGCTATCTTTTGCTATAATTTTTCTGTTAAATATCTAGTTCAAATTACAAGAAACAAAACTCTTGTGGAGAAAGAATCTATGTATCAGATTTGTAAGTAACCTGAACTTATCAAAACAATGTTCCTCTACATATTTATTTTACCCATAACCTACTTTCCGACATTCAGTACATTTGTTCACTTCCCCACTTTATTAATTTACTAAGCTCAAAGAATTGTTAATGGAAGTAAGCATGTATTATTCCCAAGAATTATCACCATATAAGGTAGAACAGTTTCTCAGCCCAAATGAAAATATAAGTATTCAATACTTTAAAAATCAAAATATGACTCGGAAGGCAGAGATAGGTGGATCTCTGTGGGTTCAAGGCCGGCCTGGTCTACAGAGCGAGCTCCAGGACACCTGGTACTAAAAGTGAGACCCTGTCTCAAAAATACAAAAAAAAAAGTGTAAAAATCAAAATATGCCCAATGTTTTTATTTCTTCTTCACCCTATGTAACCAAATTATGAAAACAAAATTAAAAAGCAGAATAATTCACTTTTCATATAAAATATATGAGTCATTTCATCAAAACTGGTATAAAAACCAGAATTATTTAATAAATATAATATGAGACATCATATTGGTTAGTAAAACATAATTATCTTAAACCAAATATCTTCAAAGTCTTTATCTCATTAGATTCCAGTAGAAACATTCTCTACATTAATAATTCTCCTTTATGGTTGGTGTAGATAGTATGAATAAAACAGGTTAGTATACAAAGTTATTCGTAGGTGCTAGGTCATCAAAATGGTTAAAATATTGTTTCCAAAATAATAAAATGCAATGTCTTATAAATCAAAAATCTAATTATAGAAAGAAAATTACAAAATGTACAGTAGGTATAATTGTGATTTATTTGGTATTTCTCCTTTGATTCCCATAAAACTTTCTTTTGTAGTTTAGATTAAGCCTCACAAGATTAATGACTCACTTAGAAAAGCACTCGAAACTTCTTTCAAGCAGTTTCCTTTGGAGATCTGGCTTGAGTGGCTCTCCCATAAATTGCCTGCAACAAATGATAGCTGTATAAACATTTAATAAAGGCAGACTGGAAGGATTGTCTCTCTTCTTTGAGTCCTTTCTTTGCACTCTTTGAATTACCTTGGTGATCTCTCTCTTTAGGGTTTGGTTACTGTTGCTCTCTGGCCTACAACACTATCCAAAAATGCTTTCTCCTCCTCCTTGCATTTCTTTTACATTTAACTCCTAAATTCCCATATGGAGTTTTACTACTGATGCCAAATAAGTACAATTATTCCAATTCCAGTGAATATTATATTATCTTTTATTGATAAATGATTGTGTTTTGTCATCTGCATCAGGAATTATTCTTTTGGTATCTATGTCATTCTGAAGAGAAGATGATTGTGCATGCTGCTTACAGTGAAAGCAGCAAGATGTGTTCTGATCTAATAGGAATAATGTTCATAAATGTAAACTGTATCAAGACTTAGTACTGGATATTGGCAGATTCTTACTATGCTAGAAAGCTTCAGTAGTTAACTTGACACACTTGGCAAGAGGAAAACACAATTGTAGAAGTTCTTCTATTAGACTAGACTCTGAGGTAGACTACAAGGCATTTTTTTATTGTTTGGTGATATGGATGGGAATAAACTACCTTGGGGGATGCTACACCTAGGCAGATGGATCTCTCTTGTATAAGAAAGCAGGCTGAGCACAGCCCAGAGGAGCCAAGCAAGCAAGCAGTATTTCTCTCTAGTCTGTGCTTTGGCTCCTGTCTCAGATTCCTTCCATGTGTATATTCCTGCCATGGATTCCCTCAATAATGAATCTGACCAGATTATTTTTGAAGAATTGTGGAAGTTTTTGAAGCTTTCAGTTAGAAAAGCCATTTAGCGCTTGGAGCTTAGTGAGCTGTTCTGTGAGAGCTTGGAAGATATTGCTGAAAGATGTAAAGATGATGGAAGCCTAGGGTTGCTTATAGCACTTCCCTGTTGTGAAAAGAACATCAATAAACATGGTTGTGCATGTATCTCTGAAACAAGATGAATCCTTTGGGTATATACCCAGGCTTGGTATGACTGAGTCAAATAATAGGATCATTTTCAGTCTTTTAAGAGATCCTCACACTGCTTTCCATAGGGGTTGCAATCCCACCAGCATTAATTACTAATGATTGAACACATTTTAAAATGTTTCTCAGCCGTGCGTGGTGGTGCACGCCTTTAATCCTAGCACTTGGGAGGCAGAGGCAGGCGGATCTTTGTGAGCTCAAGGCCAGCCTGGTCTACAGAGTGAGTTCCAGGACAGCTGGGACTATAAGGGAGACCATGTCTCAAAAAAAAGCAAAAAAATAAATAAAATAAAAATTAAAAAAATAAATAAAATAAAATGTTTCTCAGCCATTCTCTTTCGTGAGAAGTCTTCAGATCTTTAGTCAGTCTTTTGATTGGATCATTTGTTTACTCGATACTTTTTTGAGTAATTTATATGTTCCAGATTTTAAATGTATCCCTGGGGAAGATTTCATCCCACTCTGTGAGTTTTCTTTCACTTCTTCGATTGTTTCTTTCCTTGTACAGAAGCATTTTAGTTTAATGAGTTCCCACTTCTTGATTGTTGATCTTATTTCCTGTGGAGCAGCTGTCTGATTAGAAAGTCTTTTACTTCACCTATATCTTGTACTACTGCCAATGTTTTCTTTTAACATACTCAGAGTTTCAGGTTTCACACTGAAGTCTTTGATTCATTTGGAGTTGACTTTTGTAAAAGGTGAAAGGAAGGGTTTTAGATTCATTTTTCTGCAAGAGGTGATTCAGTTTTGCCAGGACCATTTGCTGAAGATACTGTCTTTCTTCCATTGAATCTTCTTGGTTCCTTTGTCAAATATGAGGTGGGTGAAATTGCATGTACTCAAGTTTGAGTCTTTGATTTTGTTCCATTGATCTTTGATATATGGGTCTGTTTTTGTGCCAGTACCATGCTATTTTATGAATCTAGTCCTGTAATATAGTTTGAAGTCTGGTTTGGTAATCCTTCTGCATTGCTCTTTTTGCTCAGGGTTGCTTTGGCTATCCGGGGTCTTTTGTTTTTCTGTATGAATTTTAAGATAATTTTTTTTCTAATTCTCTAAAGAAAGTCATGGGGATTTTCATTGGGATTGCATGGAATCTATATACTCCTTTGGGTAGGAAGATCATTTTTACTATATTAATTCTTATAATCCATAAGCATGGGGGGGTACTTCCATCTTATGGTGTCTTCCTTAATGTCCTTCTTCAAGGATGTAAAATTTTCATTATAGAGGTCTTTAATGTCTTTGCTCAGGTTTGTTCTGAGATTTTTTTCTATGTTTTTTATTATTACCATTATTAAACTTTTTCCATAGGTCACACATAATTTCTTGATCGAATCTAGAGTCACTTCCCCTTCCATGCCCCCATCCACCCAAGTCCCTACACTGTGTCATACCTATCCTGCATCTCTCTCTGAGTCTCCCCAGAGTTTTTTTCAGTTCTTTGTTCTCTCCAACTTTTATTGCTACATACACGTATCACTTGAATTGGAGGATTTTTTTCTTCCTTACAAGATGTCACGTTTTCCTTAAGGAAGTGCTCAAAGGTTCCTCCTTGGCAACCCAAAACAACCATCAATCCTGCACTTTTGCTCCACATTGGGGTCTTTCCCTCCCATGCTCCCCTAAAATGAAGTCCAGTAAGCATGTGTCCTGTCTTGGGCTCCATGATACAGCCCAGGTAGTCCAACAATAGCAGTCTACACTCTGATGAGGGTGGCATCCCCTTAGCTGTTTAGTCCACAAGCTGGGTATTTCAGTAGTCCCCATCTGGCATTGAAGGTTTGGAGGATTCTTGGAGAAACATGAGTCCTCAGTCCATATTAGGAGGTTAAAAAGCTGTGTCTCATGTCTTTGAGGAGTGCCAAAAACAGTGACAGCCACAGAGTAGATGCACTTGCCAGTAAGAATTGGAGATAGGCCAAACCACAGTACTCTCTCTTTATTGTTTTTGTCTTTTTTACTAAGATCTCAAGTTCTATGTCTGCAGTACAGATTCTCTAGTCTTACTGGTTATATATATCTAGTTGTACTTTCCTTTTGGATGCTTAAGACCACACAGTTAGCCCAGATTAACCAAGGCTTTTGTTTCCTCAAGGGTTGAGGATCTTGTCCTCAGGGTTCTCTCTTTTTTTTTGGTGGGGGGAGACTGGGAGCCCCTTGCTCTTTTCAGCTTTTCATTCACCAGTTCCATCCACTTGAGGACAAAGCAGGTCTTGCTAGACCAGGCTTCCTTTTCTGAAGCATGAGCAGACTTTCCTCTTTATAGACAGGACACAGGCTGAATTCCCATCAGTGGCTCTCCAAGACTTCTCTGAACAGGAAGACTGGTGACCCACATTTGTAGGACAATTCAAGAGGTGTCCCCATGCATAATCCCCTAAGAATTGGTTGACCTCTGAGGGCAATGAACAAAGTTATGCCTTAGGTCCCTCTGCCAAATTGGTATGGGTGTTAAGTATGGTCGTTAAGCACCCAGAAAGATTATGTTGCACCAGCCTATTATACCTATATTAAGATCGTATCATTTGGAAACAAACTGTATGCTATTTCCATAGCATATTTCTTGATTTGCATCTTTCCATTTTAATCCCATAATACTCTAAAAGATGCACACATACCCTCCATCATGTACCAAAAACCGAAGGTCTGAAAATAAATGTTAGTTCAGCTCTAGAGCCTATTTAGGGATTCACAATGCAAGAGCATAGGTGTCTTTAGATCATGAAGAATATAACATTAACTATGTTCAGGCTGTCTATAAACTAGGTACTTGGTACTAGCATCCACAGATAAGGGATACCATTCCTCTTTTGTTTTTCTGGGATTGCGTTACTTCACTTAGCATAAAATCTTCTAGTTCCATCAATTTACCTGCAAATTTCATGATGCCAACTTTCTTTACTGCTGCCTAGAACTCCATCATGTAGATGTACCACAGTTTTCTCTATCCACTCTTTGGTTGAGGGTCACTTGGGTTGGTTCCAGCTCTTCGCTATTGTGAGGAGAGCTGCAATAAACCTGGCTGTACATGTAGCTCTATGGTAGGAAGAGTCTGATGGATATATTCCCAGAAGTGGTATGGCTGGTTCAGGTGGTAGGCTCATTTTGAGTCTTTTAAGCATTATCGATACTGTTTTCCATAGTGCTTGTAGAAGTTTGCATTCCCGCCAGCAGTGGATGAACATTCCCCTTTCCCCAGAACCTCTCCAGCATTTAGTGTCATTTGTTTTCTTGAAACTTGCCAGCCTTATAGGGGTGATATGATATCTTAAAGTGGTTTTAATTTGCATTTCCTTAATTATTAGTGATGTTGGACACTTTTAAAGATGTTTCTCAGCCATCTCTATTTCCTCACTTGTGAAGTCTCTGCTCAGCTCCTTACTCCATCTTTTGAGTGAGTCATTTGTTTTCTTCTTTGTTTTTTGAATAGTTTATATATTCTGGAAGTTAATGCTCTGTCAGATGTATCAGCAGTGAAGGTTTCCTCCCACTCTGTGGGTTTTCTCTTCACTTCCCTGACTGTTTCTTTTGCTGTACAGAAACTTTTGTGTTTAATAAGGTCCCACTTGTCAATGATGGACCTTATTTCCTGTGCAGCTGCTGTCTGATTTAGAAAGTCTTTTCCTATACCAACTTTTTCTTCTATTGCCTTTAGAGTTTTGGTTTTCACACTGAGGTCTTTGATCCACGTGGAGTTGATTTTTGTACAGGGTGAGAGGTAGGGGTTTAATTTTATTTTTCTACAAGTGGTGACCTAGTTTTGGCAGCACCATTTCCTGAAGATGCTGTCTTTTCTCCATTGAGTCTTTTTGGCCCCTTTGTCAAATATGAGGTGGCTGAAATTGTATGTGCTCAAGTTCCAATCTTCAGTTTTGTTCCATTGGTCTACAGGTCTGTTTTTGTGCCAGTACCAGGCTGTTTTTATGACTATAGCCCTGTAGTATAGTTTGATGTCTGGTATAGAAATCCCCCTTGTATTGCTCTTTTCACTCAGAGTTGCTTTGGCTATTTGGGGTCTTTTGTTGTTCCATATGTATTTAAGAATTTTTTTCCAAGCCTGTGAAGAATGACCTTGGGATGTCAATTGGGATAACATTCAATCAGTATATTAATTTGGGTAGAATGGACATTTTTACTATATTAATTTTTCCAATCCATGAGCATGGGAGGTCTTTCCATCTTCTGATGTCTTTTTCAATCTCCTTCTTCAGGAGTTTGTAAATTTTGTTGTAGAGATCTTTGGTGGTTTTGGTTAGGTCCATTCCTAGGTAATTTATTGTTTTTGAGGCTATTGTGAGTGGGAACGTCTCATTGTATTCCTTCTTCAGTTGCTTGTTGCTTTTTGTTGGTGTAAAAAAAGGCTATTGATTTTTCTAGGTTAATTTTGTATCCTGCCAATTTACTGAATCGTTTAATTGTTTCTAGGAGTTTTCTGATGGAGTTTTTAGTGTCGCTTAGGTAAAATATCATATCATCTGCAAAAAGCAATAGTTTTACTGCCTATTTTCTAATTAGTATTCCTTTAATTTCCTTTTCTTGCTTTATTGCCTTAGCCAGTGTCTCAAGCACTGTATTGAAGAGGAGTGGTGACAAGGGGCAGCCTTATTGGGTTCCTACCTTTATGGGGAATCATTCTAACTTTTCTCCATTTAGAATGATGGTGGCTGTGGGTTTCTTATATATGGCTTTAATTATGTTGAGGAATGATCATTCCATTCCAATTCCCTCTAATACTTTAATCATGAAGGGATGCTGGATGTCAAAGGCCTTTTCTGCATCAATTGAGATGATCGTGTGGTTTTTGTCCTTCAGTCCATTTATGTGTTTTATGATATTTACTGATATTCCTATGTTGAAACATCCCTGCATCTCTGGTATGAATCCAACTTGATCATGATGAACGATCATTTTGATGTGGGTCTGTATACTGTTCACAAGTATTTTGTTGAGAATTTTTGCATCTGAGTTCATTAATGAGATGGGTCTGTAGTTCTCTTTTGTGGTTGCATCCTTGCCATTTAAGTATTGGAGTGATGCTGGCTTCATAGATGGAATTTGGGAGATTTCCCTCTACTTGTATTCTTCTGAACACTTTTAGTAATAATGGTTGTAAGTCCTTTTTAAATGTTTTATAGAATTCTGCTGTGAAACCATCTGGACATGGGCTTTTTTAGTTGGGAGGTCTCTTATTACATTATCAGTTTCTATATTATGGGTCTGTTTAAGCTGTCAATCTCCTCTTGGTTAAGTTTGGTGATTCCCCGGATTGCAGATATTCATCCATTTCTCTTAGGTTTTCAAATTTAGTAGAGTATAGGTTTTTGAAGTATTCCCATATGATTGTCTGGATCTTTTCACTGTCTGTTGTGATATTTCCCCTTTCATCATGAATTCTATTGATTTGGAGTTGCTTTTTCTTTCTTTAGGTTAACTCGGCCAGGGGTCTGTCTTCTTTATTCTCTCAAAGGCCCAACTTTGGGATTCATTGGTTTTTTTGTATTGTTTTCTTTGCTTCTATTTCATTAACTTCTGCTCTGAGTTTTTGTTATTTCTTCCTGTCTGTTGCATTTAGGGTTTATTTGTTGTTGTATTTTTAGCTGCAGTGTTAGCTCATTTATCTGTGCTCTTTCAGTTTCTTTAATGTAGACACCCAGGGCTATAAACTTCCCTCTTAGGACTGCTTTTAAAGTGTCCCATAGGTTTTGTTGTGTTGTACTGTTGTTGTCTAGTTCCAGAAATGTTTTATTTCTTTTTTTATTTCCTCCTTGACCCATTCATTATTCAGGAGTTTGTTGTTTAGTCTCCATATGTTCATATAGGTAGCAGGACTTATCCTGGTGTTGATATTGAGCTTTATTGCATTATGGTCTGATAGAATGCATGAAATTATTTCAAATTTTGTATTTGTTGAGTTTGTTTTTCTGTGTCCATGTATGTGGTCAGTTTTGGAGAATGTTCCATGGGGTGCTGAGTAGAAAGTATATTCTCTGGTACTTGGTTGGAATATTCAGAAGACGTCTGTGAGGTCCATTTCCTTTATTGTATTGTTCAGTTCAGATGTCTCTCTATTCATTCTTTGTCCAGTGGTTGATCTGTCCAAAGGACTCAGTGGGGTATTGAAGTCCCCTACTATGAGTGTGCTGGGGTTAATCTGTTCCTTGAGGTCCTGTAGAACAGTCTTTACAAAGGTTGGTGCACTGGAGTTTGGTGCATATATATTCATGATTCTGAAGTCTTCATGGTTAATTTTCCCTTTGATAAGTATACAATGGCCTTCTTTGTATCTTCTAATTGCTTCTACTTTGAAATCTGTTATGTCAATATTAAGATAGCAACTCTTGCTTTCTTTTTAGTACCATTTGCTTGGAGTATTTTTCCCATCCTTTCACTTTAAGTTGATGCTTATTCTTAAGGGTGAGATGGGTTTCTTGTAGACAGCATATCCATGGATTCTTTTTCCTAATTTATTCTCCCAGTCTTTGCCTTTTGATTGGGGAGTTTAGCTCATTAATATTTAAGGTTATAATTGAGAGGTATATGTTGTTTCTTTTCACCTTATTATACGTTTGCATTTTTTTGTGTAGGTTTCTACTGCATTTCTGTTTTTATTAATTTTTTCTTTGAAGGTGCCTGGGGGTAGTTTCTCCTCTCCTCTATCCTTTGAATTGCTTCAAATATTCTCTGAAGGGTTGGTTTTCTAAACATGTATTCTTTCATCTTGTTTATGTCGTGGAAGATTTTTCTCTTTCCTTCAAATATAATTGACATTTTTGCTGGATATATTAACCTGGGTTGGCATTTATAGTCGTTTAGCACTGGGAATGTTTTGGTCCACATTCTTCTTGCTTTCATAGTTTGTGCTGAAAAGTCAGCTGTGTTCTGATAGGTTTTTTTTTTTTTTTTCGTTTATATGTATCCCGTTGTTTTTCTCTTGTGACTTTCAAAATTTTGTCTTTGTTTTGGGTGCCTAGCATTTTAACTATGATGTGGAGGGAGAGGAGTTTCTTTTCTGGCCTAGTCTATTTGGTGTTCTACTTGCTTCTTGTATTTGTATGGGTTTATCTTTTTTCATTTGGGGAAATTTTCCTCTATTATTTTGTTGACAATCTGATCAATACCATTCTCTTGAGATTCTTCTCCTTCCTCTATCCATATGATGCAGAGGTTTGATCTTTTCATAGTGTCCCACATTTCTTGGTTGTTCCACTCTTCTATATTTTTAAATTTTTCATAATCTTTACTTGAGATTTTTAGTTGTTCTATGTTGTCTTCTAGGTCTCATATTCTTTTTTCTGCTTCATCCATTCTGCTTCTGAGTCTTTTTCCCATTCTTTCCTCTTGATTGGATGACTATTCAATTTCCTTTTTCATTTCTTCCTGTGTTAGCTTTATTACTTCCATTTCCTTTTGGAGCTTTTCAATCATTTCTTGTAGCCCATTGGTTTCCTTTTTCATTTCAGCATGGGATCTTTTCAGTGTTTCCACTTCCTTCAGGAGTTTGTCATTTTGTCTCTCTAGCTCTTTCTGGAGTCTGTCATTTTCTCCTTTTAGTTCTTTCCAAAGTTTGTCCTTGTCTCCCTCTAGGTTCTTTCTGAGTTTTTCATTCTGTCCCCTTAGTTTTATGATTTCTTTGACTATATCTGTGATTGTTATTTTGGGATCTGTGTCCTGGGGTATGTCTAGGGAGATCCCATTGTAAGAGTCCTCCACTGGCTCCATACAGTTTGGTGTGGAATTATTCTGTGCTTTTCCCATATTGTTCTTTTGTTGTGCTCTTGGCATGTGGTTAGACTTTTGCCTGTATTCTGATGTGAATCTTGAATGCCTCTTCACCTTGTTGAAGGATTACTTTCCTTGATTCCTTCAGGAGTCTTCATTGTATTCTCCTTATGAATGGAGTATTGACTTGTCTAGTTTTTAGGCTTTCAATTTTTGTTATATATTGGAAGGTATAGTTCACTTTTCCCTTTCTGTTCTGCAAGAGCTGGGTGGGTAGCAACCCTGATGACACCTTCTGAACACTGTATTCCCTCTGTGGCCAGCCACTCTCTCCTGAGTGGCTTGGGCGACAGTCTGTCTTTGAGCTCCTAGCTCCCAGAGCCCTCCACACGACCCACCAATCCACACCTTTCTGAAATATTTTTTGAGGCTATTGTGAATGAACAATTTCTCATTAATATAAGTATAATGTAGAGGTCACAGTGGAAAGTACCTCAACCAGAGGAAGCTTCATGGAGGCTGAGGGGACACAACAAATAAAGGATTTAAGTTGTGATGACAGCAGCAGCATCTGAGATTGAAGGTGACCCAAGACATACAGAGTCAGAAACTGGCACTGTAGACAGAGAGGATACCAGTTGAGAAGATCCTGTCCTCTGATTCATAAACAAGGGAAACCACATAGGTCACCCAGCACTGGTCTCTGCAAGTATCTTAGGACAAAATATCAAAATGAAAACCTACAGTGTTCAAAGAAATATATGTTCAAAGGACAGGTGATATTTTAGAATTTTTAATTTGATTCCAGAAGATAAGGATACTTCTTTTTTTTTAAAGAAGAGGGTGTTTTTTTTTATTTTATTTATTTTTGTATGTGTATGAATGTACTGTCTGAATGTAGGTTTGTGCACCAGAGTCGTGCAATGCTGCAGAGGTCAGAAGAGTGTCTCATATTCCCCTGGAACTGTAGTTCTCCTGGAATTGGAGTTACAGACGGTTCTTAGCCACCATGTGGGTGCTGGGGATCGAACCCGGGTCCTCTGCAAGAGCAGTCAGTGCTCTTAACCGCTAGGCTCTCTCTCCAGCCCCATAAGGATACTTCTTAGTAATCACGAATTTCCTGCACTCCTGACTCTAATGATTTAAATAAGGTAAAGTGGAAAAAAAAAGATTTAAAGTATAATCCTAGATTTGATTGTTTAAAATTACATAGAATATCCTATTTTTCTTGGGATCCAAAAGAAACTTAAACCTATTTTTTAATGACACTTGATACAGATGAGTTACTGCTGCTGACTTAGTAGGTTTGAGTGACAATTCAAGATTGTGTCACTTTACAGATAAGGTGAAATTTTGTTAGGTGGTTTTGTTTTTGCTTGTTTTATACAAAATTGTAAAGAAGTTATGAATAGCCTTTGTGGAATTTTTTTCTTCTCCACTGTATAGAATTTATGTTTGAATACGCGCTTCTGAGGACGTTCCAAAGTATTTACAGCATAAATGGCTGGATTTCATGATAGACTAGAAAGTCTAGCCATATACACATCAGACTATCTGCCATTTCATTGGTCTATAACATGTCCCAAGTGGGTAAAAGAAGCTTGTGGCTTACTGAAGGACTATCTCAGTCTAAGGACAGTAAAGCGAAGTTGAAATATCAGTTCATTTTCCGTGGAAACCTCCACTGTTTTAGATGCCCAGATTCTTGGCATTTGTCTCTGCTAAAATTCCTCAATATTTATTAATGAAGCAACTGTGAAAATAACAAAACACAAATCATATCTTAGTAAGAACAAACAGGAAAATGATGTATAAACAGAAAAGTACAAAGTGTACATATACCTGGGATACAAGTAGGAAATATGAGGAATGCAGCAATCAATGTAAACAATTTCTTTGTGTGTGTGCTTTTATTTATTTATTGGTAAGGTTATTGAATTGTGTGTTTCATGTACAACATCTTATTCATCATTATACTCTTTCATTCATTTGCATCTTCCCATAGAACCCCTCTCATTGGTCTTAGGGAAAACCCCAAAGCTGTCACATCTCTAGTCAAGTGCAATTTCTTACTATATGACTACGTGAAAAATATGTATCCTTATACTTAGAGACATGTATCCCGGTTACCACTTATCAAAGAAGCTTATTTTGTACAGAAACTTGTACAAAGTTCCACAACTGATCATACACAGAGATTGTGAATTGCCCACAACTAAGGACACATCTACAATGCAACCTCTACTAAAGTGCACAGAACATAATAGAACAAGTGGTCAAGAGACTATTAATTGAACTTACAGAAGAGTTTATTTTGGATTAAGGTTCCAGAGACTCCCCAGTGCTGGGGAAGGCAAAGAAACATGCTGCTTTATGAGAAAACTGAGTGGTCAGTCCATGGCCACATCCTAATACAAAATGCAATTATTCCAAATTTGAAAGTTCCCATAATATTTTACAGCCTGAAACTGTTTAAAAGAATAAAGTTTCTTCTGAGATTCAATGTAATTTCTTAACTTTGACTTCTTGTAAAATTACAAAGATTACATATTCAAACCACCATAGAAACCATTTGGTATCTTATTGGTATATATTTTATTTATTCCTTCTCATAAACATTATTAATATTGTTATGAGCACAAAAAACTAGAATTAGTCCTGTTTTGATACAGGGTCTCCCTATAGCCCCAGCTGGCCTTGAACTCATTCTGTAGACTAGGCTGGTCTTGAACTCACAGAGATCCACCTGCCTCTGCCTCCCAAGTGCTAGGATTAAAGGTGTGTGCCACCACCCAGCTTAAAGACGGTTCTGAGCCACAATGTTGGTGCTGGGAATCTAACCCTGGTCCTCTGCAAGAACAGTCAGCACTCTTAACCACTGAGCCATCTCTCCAGCCCCCAGAATGAGTCCATTTTTAAAGATACCTATCCTTTTATATATTTGACAGGATTTATGCACAATATCATACTTCTTTGTTTTCCTAAGGTAAAATAGTCATTAGTCCTTTTTAAGATAAATTTAAGACAAAAAATGTTTAACTGTTTTATTTGTTGTAGTTGTAATATATAGAGAGAGCCTTATATATTGAATGAAACAGATTTATTCAATAATGTGTGATTAGTAAGTACTGACAACATTTGCTGCAGTAAGGACTTCTCATCATTTATTTTCCTTCAAACAAAAACATTCATTGTTTTTCATGCTTCATCTGTCCTGAAAATTGGCTAGGGAATTTGCTCACAGACCCCAGCTAACAAGGCTCCACCATCTAATTATGCACCTCAATGGATGATGTCAAGATTTTCCAGAACAGAGGAAAGGAACATGAAAAATGACACTTCAGTTCTAAAATGTTTCCATTGCAGAGGAGATTGCACTCACAAAATTACATCTAACATTAAGAGAATGGAAAAGTATAAAATTACTACACACTGGAAGAAAAGAACAACCAGGAATATTAATGAACTCCAGTGACTTCTGCCTTACAAATGAGCTACATTTACTATTATTACTTGACAGAAGTGTTATTTAAGGTCCTTGAATACATAATGGCATTCTGTGATGAATTTTAACAGCAACTTTAAGTGAGATATGATATGAAAAGTGTATAAAGGGAAAGATGATATATAGAGACACTTAAATAGATAGATGATAGTGGATGGATAGATGGCAGATGGCTAGATAGATAGATAGATAGATAGATAGATAGATAGATAGATAGTACATGGTAGTCATGCATATCCCAGCAGATTAACATATTTCTTTTGGACAGAGTCAAAAGGTACAAAAGTCACAATGCTAGCTCATCTGCTAAAGTGATTTTGTAGAAATAACACACACTATTTTGTCTTTTTTGAGACAAGGTCTCCCTTTAGTTCCAGGTGGCCTGGAGCTCACTCACTAAGTAGACCAGGCTGGCCTTGAATTCAAAGAGATCCATCTGCTTCTGCCTCCCAAGTACAGGGATGAAAGGCTTGAGTCACCATGACCAGCCATATAAAACACTCTTTTGAAAACTTGTCTCTCTTCAGCAATTGAACAGAAGATTATGTGCAAACTACCTGGCCCTATAATGCACTCTTTTGAAAACTGGACTCTTTAGCAATTGAGTAGAGGATTATGGGCAGGACAGAACTATCCTGGTGCTTAACATATGCAAGTGATTCAAATACCTAGTTCCTGATTTGCTCCTTGTGGCTTTCATGAACACTTTGGGCTCACTTTGTTTTATTTGAAAACTGAGATATTATACACTTTAAACCATCTCTATTAACATTAACTAAAATGTGCACATGCAAAGTGTGCTGAGTTCCTGTTGAGACATACTAGGACTTGTGCTTGAATCACAAGGTGTCTTAGTCTGACATGTGTTGACAGGAGTGGTAATGTCGGGGCAGTGCATGCCACCTAACAGGCAGTCTGGCTTCGGGAGCCTGTATTTTATATGCACATGCAAAAGGTGCTTTGTAAGTAGTAGATTGATAACCTGATTGATTCAGCAATGAGGAACATGTGGAAGGAGGGCAAGCAATCCACGTCAAAACTAAACAAAACCTAAATAGAATTGGCCTACTCTGTTTTCTAAGAGAGTAAAAATCTGACTGATGCTCCAATATTCACATTGTGATCTTCTGTAATTTTATCCAATGACATAATTCATATTTAATAAAGGGCAGAAAATCAAGAAGATATGAGGAATGATAAAAAGATCACTTTGAATCTTTCCACCCTGTGATAACCGTTGGTAGATATCTCCATGAAAGACATTAGTGATAGTTATAGTTCTGTGCACAGTAGCTTCAAAAAGCGACCAGATAGTACTGGATATTATAAAACATTTTCAACCTTAAGTTGTTATGGAAATATCCATGTATCAATCAACAAACATATTTGTATCCCTTTATGCCAGGATTTCATGCTTCTACTCTATTTTTTTTTAATTCAGAGTTTCAAGAAACATTAAGTCCTCACCTCCAATCCTTTTTCTCAAATGCTGACAACCTTCAGTTTCTCATCTACCATCTGAACCAGAGAATTCAAAGCAAAATAAGTGTTTAGCTTTCTAGATTCATATTGCACATAGTTATTAGGAAGCATCAGAAGTAAGACTGATGGTGGAAAAAATAGCAACAGCTCTCCTTATAATTCTCCAAATAAGCATCACATTTGTTCACATAAACACAAGAAGTGGAATCTGAAAGTAGAGTCAAAGACAGTGCCCTGGAAGGGATTAAGCCTCGGTCAATGCAAGATAGTTCACTTTCTCTGTCTCAGTTTAGTTATTCCTCCAACTAAATTAAAATGGCACTGATCACACTCAAAGAAATATATCACTTGCTTGTGCTGGCCTTTATTCTCTGTGTATTACACTGTGTGAAAGTTTTCTGTACTCAATTTGTCTGCCCTCCCTCTTGAAAACGCTTTGAAATCCAAGTGACTCCTCAGCTCAACTTGCACACAGATCAGTCAGAACCTTGGAAAAAAGTGCTGTATCAACAACAGGGCACCTGTGCTTCCTGTGTACCTGCCTTGTCTAGTCCTGGCAACCTGAGCAACATTCAAATGACTACGGCTAGTTTTGTTCTTGTTGCCTACTATCCATGTTCCAAATGCTTTGATTCTCAGAGTGAAGCTCAGTCCACTAGAAGTTAATCTGCTCTACTAGAAGAGAGTATTTCTGTTTCTGTGTTCCTTCCTATCAATCCTCACTCTGTCAATAACATGTTATTTCAAGAGAAAACTGAGTATTTTTCTATTTAAAGGATTTTATGCCCAGTTTCAGGAGGTTAAATGATTCAACTTGGCCCACTCTTTTCTGAGCTGTTAATACATATGCATATGTGAGTTATAACTCAGGCACTATGCTGGGGCTGGATGAATACCAAAGACATCCAAATATTTTATTGTGTATAATATGTCTTTGAATTAAAATTGCATTTTAAGTATATACAAGCAGAATTTATTGCTTAAAAGTTTTTGACAGTTAAAATAATTATAATTCAAGAAGAATTTGTTGGTTATAAATTATGTTTATTTTTTCTGATAATTTTTAGAGATAAGAAAATAATTCATTGCAAAAATGAAAATAGAAAAAAAAAAAGAACCTCACCAAATTTTTTTAAGAAAAAGTGAAAAATGTTAGCAGACTATACCATTTATTACCAAGTGATGGCATCTCTTTATGAGAAAAAAAAAAGCAACAAATTTCTACTTTTTTCATTACCTGGATCGCAGACAAATGATTTCAAAACAAGCCAATCAGTATTATATACTTATCAAGAAAGAACTAGGTATAAAACATGAAAGATATACTAAAGTAAGAGACTGTCCAATTAAAGTTCATTATTGACCAGGTTCTGAAGATGTGAATGTGCAAGCCTAATTCATCCACTGTCTGATTACTAAAAAGGTGAAATCAATCACATTAACAATAGTGTGCAAATGAATAGAGCTGTCCATGAGAAAATATATGGAAAGAGAAGTTAATGTTGCAGACATTTACAATTTCAAGCAGAATTTCATGAAATTTTGATGTCTTGCAAATGTTTTCTGCCTTTTCTGGTGATGACTCTGTTTTAGTAGTTGAAAGTACCTGCAGATTATAATCCTTTCCTTATAAATTTCCAATGGCTCTATCAGGGAGGGACCAGAAAATGGAGACAATCAAGACTCATCACCCAGAGAGCTAAGAGTCTATGCTTATTTCATCATCTATTAAGTGCTGTCACATGAGCAAAGCAATGGATTTCCCAGAGAGCAAAATAGAATTTAAAATATTGAAGTCTTGCTATAATTTCTGAAAGATCCAAGATTTTACTGAAAGATACATTACAAACAAAAATAACAAACATTTGAGAATACCAATAGAATAAACAGATATCAAAATACACAGATTAAAAACTATAAAATCTGTAGAATTGTAAAGAGATGAAGCATCTTAAGTAGGAAAGCTATAATTTGGCTCCACATTATTCCTCTTGATTATACTACTGAACAGAAAGTAATAGCTTCTCTTTTTCAAAGCAAGATTAAGTGAAATGAAGTTAAAATGACCAGTGATTTCTGGTAGCATAATTTTTTCACGTATAAGAAGGATTTAAATATCTCAGCTCCCTACATATTATACTAAATTGTATAAAGGTATTCAGAGAAGGATGTAATTTACAATAATGATTTTTGGAGGAGTGAAGTTATGGAGACATTTTTCATTAGCAACCCTAGTTAGCTCTGATAATGAGAAATACCTTAAGAATACTGGTGGTTTCATTCTTCAAGATGATTTCTAATATCTGTGAAAGAAGGCTTAGAACACTAAGATGAACTACATAGCATTGGTGCTTTCTGGAACCTGTAAGGACACAAGAAGAAACATGAATATAATGATAAAAGTGAAGAGGAAATATCATTGCAAAAAGAAACAAGCTTTGTGTTACAGGGATGTGGCTAACACTCTAAAAGGATTCTTGACTTTTAATCTTTTTCTTTTTTTTTTGGTCTTTTCGAGACAGGGTCTCCCTCTTGCCCCAGCTGTCCTGGAACTCACTCTGTAGACCAGGCTGGCCTTGAACTCACAAAGATCCACCTGCCTCTGCCTCCCAAGTGCTAGGATTAAAGGCGTGTGCCACCACGCCCGGCCTGACTTTTAATCTTATAAAGCAACCTTCAACACTGTTTTATTTTTGGTATTTCTGGCATACCTGTTCATATTCGGCAAGTCTAAAGCATTGCCCATGAATAATGAATGAAAAAATCCACAGATATTATTTTCCAATCACTACAATGTAGACTGAAAGAGTGAACCTGTAAGATTCCTCTAAGTCATATGTACCTGGCAGGGGAGAAACCAGGATCAGGAAGGTGGTTTTCCCAGGGTGAGGCTCATCCGTTGCACTTGGGATGTGCCTACCTCTGTTATTTCCCTCAAAGTAGGAAGCTCAACTACATAATCTGTGGTAGTGGGGGACTGCATTCATGCTCTTCCCTGGGGGCAGGGGGAGCATAAATGATTCCTCTAAGCTGTCTAACACCTCAGACTTCCTAGGAGGTCATTCTTGCTATTTTTTTGGAAGTGTACTAGCTTCTAGAAAAACTAAGGGGGAAGCACATAGAAAGAAACTGGTCATTCATCTTGGCTGCCATATGGCTGAGTGTAGGAAATTAAAAATGTTCACACTTTTCTTGTAATTCAAGGACACATATAATATCAAGCCATTTTAAGATGTGATCTTATGCCAGGCAAAAATAGTAAAATCTTAAAAAAAAAAGACAACTACTGATGGTTAAGATGTGGGGAAGATAAAAGAATGCTTACTCACCACTGGTGGGAATGCAAACTTGTATAGCCACTATGGAAACCATTCTGAAAAAAGCTAAACAGCTTCTACATGATCCAGCTATACCACTCTTGGGCACATACCCACAGTATGTAACACGAAAGCATTCACAACCAATCCATATCCAACACAGGTTCCTGGGTTCCAATTATATTGTATTTTTACAGATGAGCTAAAAGGCCAAATTTGGCACATAAACTTACCCCTGATAGACATTGGAGATAGTAAATCTGCCATTTTACTCTAAGTGAAGGAGATGAGTCAGTTATCTAACTGATAACCCATTCATTGCACCTTGGGTCATGCAAGCTAACTTTCAAAACTCTTCCCCTTTGGTTAGTATGGCTGCACATTTTAATGTAGTTTACCATAAAGGGTCAAATGACGAGGAAAATAATGTATAGGATCTTTTCATGTAAAGAGTCTTCACACTAGGAGACCTTTAATATATGTGTCTAGGCTCTGTTGTGATCTGAATCTTCTTATAGGTCTAGGAGCCAGTGGGGTTGGGATCGAGGCAAGCTATTTGTGTGTGCCCATTTTACACTTTCAGGATAAGGAGGCTAGGTCCTTCTCCAGTACAGAGAATGGATTTAAAACCAAAGACTAAGTAGGAAGATTGAGTTTTCAAATTTTCTTAGACTTTATTCTTTGAGATATTTACATTCATATGTCAGTAGCAAGCACTTTTCTAAGTTTCTTACTGCAGCAGAATAATACCCAGGCAGCATGTATCAATTCTGTGACTCTGTGAGAGCCACTATTGGGACTGGGTTTGAATTTCAGTCATATTAATGTAGGACCATCTCTATAACTGTCCTGTTGCTCTGTGTATTCTGTTTGTACCTTTAGCTCCCCAAATTCTTTTTTTTTTATTTTTTTATTGATGTTTTGTGTATTTCATACATCATTTCTCAAATCAGTTCAGGCATATTCCCGTTTCCCTTCCCCCCACCCTGACCCACCCCACCCCAGACCATGCAGTCTGCCATAACTGTCCTGTATCTTTCTCTCAGTCTGTTTTTTTTTATGCTTAGGAATTCACATTTTCCTCCATTAATTTTGTATTACTCTAAAATACGGATACACAGTCTTCACCCATAAACAGTAATTACAGAATGTGGGAATAATTGGTGGGTGGATTCTAGAGCCCATTGAGAGATTCACATTATACCAACATAGTTGCCTTCAGATAGACAAAAATATACTAATAATGTCATTCAGCTTGCCTTTCTTCTAGGGGATTTGGTAATAACATCCACAAATGAGAGAAACCATTCTCCGTTTATCTTTCTGGGACTGTGTTATATTCTTTATCTTCCACTGTGCTCATTGTTCCACCACAGTCCATAGATCATGATGTCCCATTTCCTTTGTAAGGGAGGACATTGATGACCCAATATAAATTTCATATCATTTCTAGCATTCTTCTTAGGTGTATTTGTTGTGGTTAGTCCTAGAAACATGTTGTTATCTTTCAATACCTTGTATCCTAAGGATGGAAATTTTAGAGATTCAGTAAGACTGAATGAAATGACTGATCTATAATGTTGTTGGCACCTTGCATTATTCTATACTGGATAAGGTCTGCAGTGTAAGTATCAGGAAAGGCAATGTGTATCAAGTTTAAAAGTGAAAGGAAATGGATTGTATTTTGGAACACTAAAACCAATGGCTATATGAGAAGGTTGACTACTAGAGACTGTGTTTTTATAACTGAGATACAGCAGATTGAAAGAGGCACCTGGCAAGAAAGAAACCAGGATAACAATCATCCTGTCTTCTTTCTCTTCCTGCTCTATCAAGATTGTTGATGTTGTCAGTTTTCTGACATTGTGCAGAAGACAGAAGTGGTACATCTGACAGAACATGAATATCCAGAATATATAAACTACTCAAAATACAAAGAAGTAAGAAAAAAGTGACTCATTCAAAAGATGGAGAAAAGAGCTGAACAGAGACTTCATCAGTGAGGAAGTAAAGATGGCTGAGAGACATCTTAAAAAGTGTTCAACATCACTAATAACTAAGGAAATGCAAATTAAAACCACTCTCAGATATCATCTCACTCCAGTCCGCTGGCTAAGATCAAGAAAACAAAAGACACCAAATGCTGGAGAGGTTGTAGGAAAAGGGGAACACTCCTCCACTGCTGGTGGGAATGTAAACTTGTACAACCACTATGGAAAGCAGTGTGGAGAACCCTTAAGAGACTCAAAATGAACCTACCACCTAACCCTGCCATACCACTCCTGGGTATATACCCACAAGACTCATCCTACCATAAATCTATACATATCTATGTTTATTGCAGCTATCCTCACAATAGAAAGAGATGGGACCACCCCAAATGCCCTTCAACTGATGAGTGGGTAACAAAAATGTGGTACATCTACACAATGGAGTTCTATGCAGTGGTAAAAAAAAGATGACATCATGAACTTTGCAGGTAAATGGATGGAACTCAAAGCCATTATGCTAAGTGACATAACACAGTCCCAACATTAAACAGGGAATGGTTTCCCTCATTTGTGGATGCTAACACCAAATCCCCAGTTGAAAGGCAAGCTGAGCACCATTATTGTTATATTTCTTTTTATTTGAAAGCGACTGTGCTGTTACAATGCAAATCTCTTTTTTAAATTTATTTATTTATTTATTTATTTATTTGTATCAATGTACTGTCTGCATGTAGGTTTGTGCACCCGTGTTGTGCAATGCCATGGAGGTCAGAGAATTGGAGTTAGAGATGGTTCTCAGCCGCCATGTGTGTGCTGGGGATTAAACCTGGGTCCTCTGCAAGAGCAGTCAGTGCTCTTAACCACTAGGCCATTTCTCCAGCTCCCACAATACAAATCTCTTAATGGAACCTAGAATTAACTTAAAACATTTTCAGACATTGTAATTACCTTATATGGGTTTATTTATGTATGTATGTATTCATATTTTATAGTAATACAAAATTAAAGGGGAAAATGTGAATTCTTAAACATATTTCAGAATTAACCTACAGTTTACTCCCAGAGAATATAATTCTGGTACATATGTGACATTTATATAGGCATATTTTGGAGCAATGCAAATGGGATGGAACCACAACAACATAAGGACTGCGTCAATGACCTAATTGATACAGTTAAATTCTGCCAAAAATGATAAATCTCCACAGAGAAAATCTTTAAAAAGACTGAGAGAAATTTGCAAGACATGTATGGCAGAATGCATGAACTGAGGCAGCATGGGGGGGAGGGAAAGGGGAATGTGTCTATATTGAACTGAAAAATGATGTCTGAAGTACACAAAACATCAAGAAAAGTATTTTATTAAAAAAAAAAAAAGAAGACAGGTGTAAGAGAACCACTGAGGCAACTCCGCAGGATGAAGGATGAAGTGAAAGGGAAGAGATTCAGAGGTCTTACATCTTGGCCCTGTTATTGCCTAAAAGTCTCATCTTTATACTTAAATTAAATCCCAATATTTACTTAAATAAACATAACTATATACAGATTGAAGGTAATGTAGGTATGCACTAATTATTAGTTTCTCAAATTATTCTTTCAAATTTTATATAAAAATAATCACAAGAATAGTCCACAAAAAGTTTTGGCTGTAGAAATGCATGGAAAGAACATTCAACCTATTTTATACAGCCATTATGATGCATATATACATGTACTATTTATAATGAAGAAAGGGTATAGAATGGAAGTCCATAAATGTTGATTTCTCCTTTAGTGCTCATAGCTTTATACAAAAAGAATTCAGAAGTATTTTACCAAGGTTATAGTTTTCTATTAACTAAATTGTCCATGATTCATATAAAACATAAGACCTCTGAAGAGTATTTACCTATAGAATTTGGGGTCAGCAGAGAGCTATTGAGAAAACTGGCTGCTCTTGCAGAGGATCTGAGGTCATTTCTCAGCACTCACAGGATAGCTCATAACTAACAATAACTCTGGTGCAAGGGGATCAGATGCCCTGTTCTGCATTCCTTGGGCAGCAGGCATGCACATGGTACAATTACAGGCATAGGGCAAATACCTATGCACATAAAATAAAGATAATCTCTAAAGACAACCTCTGAAACATAAAAGATTAAACTCTTTACCTTTAAAAATCCAAATAATTTAAAGGAGAGCAACTCTCCCTCACTGAGCAATGACCATCTTTCAACATTTCCTCATCTAAGGCTGAGTCTTCTTACTCATTTCTGTGTTCTTTGTTGTGTTTTTGTCTGGTTTGAGTTTGCATGAAATTGCCCTTGATGTCACCATTCCTGTAAGTTCATATGAGTGAGTTCCAGCTGCCTGAAAAATTCTGTTCCATGTGGTCCTCTACCACCCCTGGCTCTTACCCACTATTCCACAATGGTCCCTGAGCCCTGAGTCTTCTTTAAAGAAGTGACATTAGACAGGCTGAACAGGTTCCAGTGAATGAACTCACACAGAGGACAAAAACTTGACTCGATATGCCTTAACATACACAGGAAAATGCATTAAATCAAGTGTATAGGGGTACTATAGGGAGCGCAGATAGTTGAAAGAATCTTAATATGATTAAGGTGTATTATATGAAGGTTACAAATATTCAATACAAATGTATTGTATGAAAGAATTCAGCTATTTTTTGAAGAATTCCAAAAATCAAATATATTTTTGTAACATCTTCTCATGACATAGGAATAACACTATTTAAATTCTTGTTTAACCTTGAATAATATTGACTAGTGAGATGAAGCAATTCCACAATGATTGTCTATGCCAATTGCAGTTTTAAAAATAAGAACATCAGTGCTTGTACTTAGAAACTAAGATCAGCTTTCCTAATGGGCCACAGCACCTGGGGTATGCTGGGCATGTGAGTCAGCTTCCTTTCTTTTCTATTACCCTTAAGTGCCATGGCAGATAGATTAGCAAAGTACCTGCTAATGCCCTCAGAAAGAGAACTGTCAGACAGGTGCTGACTTCCCCTGCTTCTCCAGGTCCTTTCTTCATGCTCAGGATATTTCAGGCATGGGCATTTCTAAAGGAAGTGCAAAATCCTAAGCAGAAAAAGGAAAATGCTGTACCCAATTATTAACTCTGCGCTTTCAAAGAGCTGCACAAAATTTATTTCTGGTTATCAGAAGGCTGCTTATAACTCAAGAAAATTAACCCAGCAGGAACAGAATTTTCTAAATTAAGTTCAGTTCACTTATTAAACCCATTGGACAATTGTGACCTAAATGTACCTAAAGTCCAAAATGGAAGAATCATTATATCAGTATGCAGCTATCTTCTTGTTCTTTCTTGTTCTTTTTTTTTTTTTTTATTCTGAGGAGACAATGAGTTACTACTCAGTTGAAATTCCAAACGTATACCTGCAGAGGTCTTGTTTCTGCAACCAGATGGTTAAAGCATGACATGCCCAGTCACTGTAGCTATTTGGATCCTTAAAGGCTCAAGAGGACTCAGCTCTACTCTGTTCTCTGTGATCAGGGCACTCAATAATTTATTGCTTGGCAATGTGTGCAGATGCTGGTCTCCCTCTCTTGAGGGATTCCACCTTGCCCTTACATCCAATAGGAGACAGCCTACCTCCTCCTTTCACTTTATACCATGCAGGGGGCTGTATTGAAAGTTATGTGATCTGCCCAGCTTGATTCTTAACAAGACCTTTGTTTTCTTCCTGTTAAGGGAATCATGGGTCACAAGTGAAGCACAGAACAAATGGAGGTGGGTGAGGCCCAGGGAAGTTCTGGTCTCTTCCCAATGCTCATCACAGGAAGGGCTCACACCCTTTCACCTGCCACCACACCTCCCCTGCCTGCTCCCAAATGTTTCCTTCCTTTAGCAGTTCAGATCTCAGGTTCTACCTAACTCTGTGATAGTTTGAACCAACACTAAAACCTTCCAAGCTGATGTATTTAAAGTAGACTCAATAAAACCACTCAGAGAAACCAATCAAATTTATTTTAAGAATGTCACACAAGAGGAGATATTCTGTCAGCAACTGAGCTGTTTTAAAGCCACCTCCTCCTTAACCTTTTGTGATGGGGCCAGTGGCTGTGAAATCACTCTTAGCCAGGTTTCACTCTCTGAGTCACATTCTTCTCACTCCAAGTGCTGACTTCCTGTTTCCTTAGGTAGGCACCTGTGGTATTTCCTCTTAAACATCTCATTAACTGCTGTGTGTCACATATATTCCTTGACTCACATTTCTGAAGGTATCTGGTATTTTCTCTCCTGTCCAACAGCTGCCTGCTTAACCAGTGAGATACCATGCATAGCCTGGGCTTTTCTCATATACTGGTTCTTGTGAGATAATGAGCAGAAAGCACTAGTTACCACAGTTTCTTCTCAGTATTTTAGAGCTCTACCAGATAGCTAGCTTTGGAAACAGTTCATATATCCAATTCCACTGGAGCACAGTGAATATCATAAAAATTATGTCTCCATTCTGCCATGTTACTACAAATTCTTACTCAAATAACAAATGGTCTCAGTTTTAGACTCAGTGGTCTTGTTATAATCAATATATGTGTGTGTGTGTGTGTGTGTGTGTGTGTATAATTTTTCTTGAAATGATCATTATATAATTTCATCTCAGGCTTGTTTTTATAAGACAGTTTCACTGTAACAGGCTCATCTCAAACCCAGGCTCCTTTACCATATTCCTCCTGAGATAAAAATGAAAGAACATACCCTGATGAATATTTCCTTTTCCACCAATATCTATGGTGGATTTGGTGTCATATCATCTTCTTTCCTCTATTAACTTTGACATTTCTTTCAAGCTTTCTCCTACTGCCAGAATATGGGCATGTTGTACTCTTCATTTCGTTTTGGAATTCATATCATGGCTACCGTGTCAAAGTATCCATATAATCCTTGCATGATTCCCATTTGGATGCCACAATAATTGTTTATCTGTTATTCTCCTACTGTGTAGCTCTGAAACTCACAATTTACAGTAATCTACTTGACATCTCCAGCAGAACAATTAACACTTAAGGAACATGAAAGCAACTTCACTTGAGTGCACAGAGCTTAGATCAGGGATTCCCAGGACCACCTGAAGCACAGCTCTCTTCATAATAGCAAAGAGCTGGAACCAACCTAAGTGCTCCTCAACTGACGGGTGGATAGAGAAAATGTGGTGCATCTACACAATGGAGTTCAATGCTGTGGTAAAGAAAGATGACATCATGAGCTTTGCAGGTAAATGGATGGAACTAGAAGATATCATGCTAAGTGAAGTAACACAGTCCAAGAAAAACAATGAATGGAATCCCTCATCTGTGGATTCTAGTGCCAATTGTCTAATTGTATGGCAAACTGAGCAACCTTAATGTGATCTGAAAACAACTGTGCTCTTATATTGTGAATCCCTTAATAAATAAAAATTAAAAAAAAATAAAAAAAGAAAGCAACTTCTCCATTCTCACAGATCTTTCTGGAGCTGACTCTAGCAACAGTTGGAGGCTGATTAGTGCTAGGCAAGGGAGAGTAGACTTTACTTACATCACTAGATAGGCTGACTAGACACAAGTGGATGAAACTCTACTGAAGGAGATCTGGGTACAAGTGCTTGACTAGATAGGCTGTTGGGGAAGGAGAGTCACTGTTCTTTGTTGGGGTGGCTAGTGATAGGTTCTCCATTTCCCAGTGATAGACCCTGGGTCTATGGCATATGTGCAGAATGGTTGCACTCAGTGGATTAAAAAAAAATCAAAAGGAGGACATGATATACATATGTGACTGGGGTCCTGGGAGAGCTTTGAGTGAGTAGTGAGACTTGACATGTTTGAGAATCATAGTACACCAGTATGAAATTTTCAAAGACTAAAAATAAAGTTAAATAGCAAATTCAACACCATGTTTTTAAAATACTTTAAGAACAAAAATAAGCTCATGCATTTGGCTTTCATTCTACTTTGTTTATTTTATTTATATTATATGTGTATGTGCATTTGACCTGCATGTATGTAAGTGTAGCATCTGCATGCTATGTCCTTGGATGTCAGAAGAAGGCATGAGATCCCCTGTAACTGGAGTTAGCTTCCATATGGCTACTTGAAACTGAATCCAGTTTCTTTGTAAGAGCAGCCAGAGCGCTGAACTGCTGAGCAATCTCTCCAGACCCTATTCTAATACTAATACTTATTTAATTTTAATTTCTCATTACTGAAAGATATCAAGGTTGTATTTAACCATTAAGAAGCCAAAACTAAAGTCAGGAAGGACTAAGAAATAATAAAGATGAAGCAGAAATTAATGAACTGGACAGTAAAGAGAATTACACAGGATCAGTCAACCAAATAGTGGTTGTTTGAAAAGATACACAAGATTGGCCAACACTTGGTGAAAAGAAAGAGAGAGTACAAGAAAATTAATAGTAGATGAAGGGAATTGCTACTTTAGAATTCCAATGAAATCCATAGAATAACCATAAAATGCCTTGTAAATACTTTGCAAATAATTATTGTACGTATTGCTTTTGTTTATTTTTGCTGTAACAAAATACTTGACCAAAGATCGGTGGATTTGGGTTAGGAAAACCCACTGAGAAATGCTACAAAAACAGTCACCAGGCAATGCAAAGTAATGGACGGGAGGATATTTAAAAGAAATAGAGATTGTGAAACTAAAAGCAGAATAGTTAAACAATTAGCAAGAAAAGTAATAAGACGGCTCTAGCAATGGGAATATGAGAGGAACTGTCCTACCAGCTTTGCCACATCAGCTAAATTTCACCTTGGCATATAGCTGACTTCTATAGGGTCTATGACTGATAACCACTGAGGACTCCGAGTTTATATTATTCTTTGTCAATCATCTGAGCATAGCAGCACACAAGTTTAAGTCTACAACTTGGGAGGCAGAGGCAGGAGGATCCTTGTAAGACTGAAGACAGGTCTACATAGTAAGTTACAGGCCAGCTGGGCCTACAGAGAGTAACTATCAAAAAAGAAAGAAAGAAAGAAAGAAAGAAAGAAAGAAAGAAAGAAAGAAAGAAAGAAAAAAAGAAAGAAAGAAAGAAAGAAAGAAAGAAAGAAAGAAAGAAAGAAAGAAAGAAAGAAAGAAAGAAAGAAAGAAAGAAAGAAAGAAAGAGAAAGAGAGAGAGAGAAAGAAAGAAAACCAAAAAGTCTCAAATCTTTTCTACGACCATCTAATCTCTCCTATTTATATTGGCAGTTCAATGTATTTCACCAACAAAAACAAAACTCAAGAATTTACTTTTCTAACATTACAGTATACTTACAATTTCCTTTCCTAGAACCATTTCCTACTGAACATACATGACACCAAGATCCAGTCTCTTAGTTGAGCTGTGAAGACAATCACATTTTCTAAATATTCACTTCAAGGAGCAGATTTTGCTGTTGTTGTTCTGAAAGATTATTTCAAATAATCAAAAAGGAAGCACAAAAGAATAAATTTATGTGTTTTAGATTTAAACTCTAGACTTTATGTGTTTTAAATTTAAATTGGGATCATTCTATGTTTCTCTACTAATTTAGATTTTATATAGATTCAAAAGCAGGAGATTATTTGTGTAAACCAAAGAAGAAATAGTCCTTAAGAACTGTAAAAAATGGGCTGGAGAGATAGTCTAGCGGTTAAGAGCACCGATTGCTCTTGCAGAGGACCCGGGTTCGATCCCCAGCACCCACATGGCGGCTAAGAACCGTCTGTAACTCCAATTCCAGGAGAATCTGAGACCCTCTTCTGACCTCCGTGGCATTGCATGACATGGGTGCATAAACCTACATGCAGACAGTACATTCATACACATACAAAAAATAAATAAAATAAAAAAAAAGAATCTCTTAAAAAAAAAAAAAGAACTGTAAAAAATAAGGAAAGAACTTTATGAGAAAAGAAGAGAAAGGTAGATAGACTCCCTCCCTAACTAAATGTGAGGTTTTAGCCTTAGAAAATGTGAGGATATCTGTTCACAATAGGAAGAAATGAGCTTGGGTTCTGGATACTGAAAATTCTTGGAAATGTTGTTATACATATATATTTCAGGGAATAGTTCAGGTCTACAACTCCAATTGTTAGTTCTGTTGTTTTAAAGTAAAAAGGTTTCAGACATGCTATTTGAAAAGTCATTTGGGAAAATACTTTTCCATAATCTAATATACCATTCTCCATAAACATAATTTCAAAAATCAACCATTTTGTTTAAGCGTATTCCCCGTCTAGTTCTGGGGGTAAGTATATTTAGATTATTTTCAATAAAGGAAAGAAAGAGGAGAACTATGGAAATCCTAACAAATTTAGTTAGTGATAAGCAAATGAAACAGCAGGCTTAAAAACAAAGCTTGTGATAATGAGTAGTTACACTAAGCCTGTGGACCAGGAGTTCATACTTAGGAGGCCACATACATTTAGTTTCTCTCTACAAGTTCTAAAATATAATTGACAGTGCTTCTACTCTACCATTTTACTCAGCGACAAATTAATCTCAGGGTTATTTCCCACATCATAATCATGTTGATAACTTATTTTTGCCCTTTCTTTTTCTTACCATAAAATCTCTCTTGCATGCAGACACCATATAAATGAAAAATGTTAGAATGTAAAGCATAGGAAACATAAAAATAGCTAGCTTTCAAGCCTTTGAAGAAGGAAAATGATTAATCGAATGTTGATCTTATCACAAAGTAAATGTTAACTATCTTTACTTTAAAAAATGTATGCACTGGAAATTGAAATAAATTACAAATACAAATGTTCTTGATTAAAATGTTTTTTTGAACAAATGACCTTGACACATCCTGAGTTTCTCCCATTTATCTCAAGCACCATTCAGAGAAGAATCCATTTCTCTACCAGAGTTGTGCTGTTTGTCTAAAATGCTAAGCCAAAGCAACTCTTGCTCTGAAAATTATTATCAAGAATATGTAAAAACACTCTTGTCATGGAAGAGAAAAATGCCATTAATGTCAACAGGAATAATGACATGAATGCTGATTTTAATTAATGTGTTTTGCCTCTCTGTCCATGGCTACTTCATTCAGAGTTTTGGAAAATATATAGATTTGTTAAATGTCTGTATTGAAGATATACATTGAGAAAATTATTTCATTGAAATTAAGGCCACAGTAGTTTATTATGAAGTAATTGGAACAAAATTAGCATTAGTTTTCAAAGATTGATTTGTTATATATTAGCTATGTATCTATAAGCAAGTCACTTTATCTCAGAACCATTTCTCTGTTTCACAAGGTTATTATGATCAGCACCATCCTTCATAGCCAGTGATCATGTCAGGAGTATTAAATAATCCTTACCCAACAGCTATCTGGAACTAAGTCTTGAAGGAAAAAAAATATTCAAGATAATGTTTGTCTTACAGGAATTTTCATCTACATGAGAAATAGTTACTGAATTCACAAAGTCATATTTAACTAAAGTCAGTCCTAGGATTCACAAGTAATTGGAATAACATCAAGTTAAAAAATATATGATCAAATTAACATTATTGTAATAAATATTGTCATAAATAGTACCCCCGAGTGGGAAAATACTTAGAATCCCAAAGAAAAGACAAATGATCTAAGCACATATACTCTAAAATGAAATGAACTTCACTTATAATCATCATTTGAACATTTAAGGAAAAAGCATTACAGTGTTTTACAAATATTTTATTTATTTTTAATTTTACTTTGTGCATGAGGGTACTGCCTGCATGCATATAAGTGTACAAGTGTCATTCAGCACCCTCAGAGGTCAGAAAAGGACATTGGATCCCCTGGAACTGAAGTTATGAAAGGTCATTAGCCACTGAACCCAGGTCTTCTACAAGAGTAGCCAGTGCTCTTAACTGCTGAGCCATCTCTCCAGGCCTATAAAAGCATTATACTGCTTTTGAAAGGAGAGATTGTTGGTCTGTGTGCATTATTGCAGATCTATTTACCTCTCGCAGTATATTACTTTCACTCATAAATGACCTGTGCCAATAAAAAGCCCATCAATTTTGTTGTTTGTTTGATGACTTCAAATTATTGGTTATTCAGAGATAAAATCATCAAAAAGCATAAAAACAAACAGATATGCTAACTTTATTAAAGAAAAGATATTTTGCAGCAGACTGTACTCAGCCTGTGCTTTGGAGACAATTTATTTTCATCACCAATTTAAGGCATAAATTTAATGAAGTGTAATTGGTGTAATGCTATCAATTCAAGCCATGCATTCATACCTTTATCACATAAATAGGAAACAAATTTTATTTGTTGTTGTAACATGGAAGTGCCTTAGGATAATTTCATTAATCTGAGAAAGGATGTTTATCCTAATACAGAGATGACTTCCATACTCTTTATTTGCCTTTTACAGGCTATTAAGCACCATAACCTTTTATTTAGGTTAGCTTCATCAAATATGCATGCTTTTAGCAATCTGATTCCTAAGTGGACCAGGAGCACTGTGCACTAACAGCAGTTCTGCTCCCTCTAATGGGTCTGTAACAAGAACGCCACCAAGGGAAGAAGCATAGGATTCTTAAAATAGCAGCACAGCAGACACTGTGAAGTGATAGCCCAATAATTTATATGTGGAGAAGCTACAAACAGCCTGGAATGTGACACCAGATTATGCAAGCAAGGGAAACAGTGAGATTCATCTTCATTTGAACAACAAAAAGAGGCAGCAAAGTGAGGCAAAGTCAGCTACTTGGTCACTGCAGCATCCTTGTCAGTACAGATGAAACTGTCTCACCTCTAAGCACTGGCTGACCTTGATGAGGCTGAATACATGAAAGTTCTATCATCAATATCTGTAACAATATCTAACAATACTATTATAAATACAAATGGTTTCTCCTGGGAAATCAACACCATTTAAACTGTCACAAAAGAGTGATCTCCAGGGCCCTGTTTGCCCTGTGTTTGATGAATCTATGTTGACAAGAATAATTGTGTGTTTCCTGTTGTTGAAGGAAGCATGAAAAACAAGTGCAGGCTTTTGGGTGGTGGGGTTTACTTGTTTGTCTCCTGTCTTTGAGCAGGAATCACTGAGTTTGTCCAATGTGTCTGTCCTGAGCTGTTGGCCACTGCTTTCATGTCAAGATTGACTTTGACAGTCCTTCTCCATCATACCTGGCAGCACTCTACTTGATGTTTACACACATAGCAGGGGCTGACTAGGCATAAAATAAAAGTAGAAAATAAAATAAATGCTTGGACCTCAGGCCAGAGAGTTCACCTTTTAGACACTGTGCATCAAGTAAGGTATCAAGGTCAACTTGTTAATTGTCAACTTGACCTGATCTAGAATCAGCTGGAAAGGAGTCTTATGAGGGAGGGGTGATATCAGACTGGCTGTGGACATGTGTCTGGGAAATGTATTGATTATATGCATTGAGTTGAGAAGGCCTGGCCATTATGCGTGGCAGTGTTCCCTGGGCCTGGGTCCTGGAATGTGTAAATGCAGAGGTTGTGTGAACTCAAGTCAACATGCACATGTTCAATCTCTATCTCCTCTGACTGTCCTGTCAGTGCAGTATGAATGCTGGCTTCCACTTCCTGATTTGACTTCTTGCAAGGAGGGCCTATGCCCTGGAATTTTGAACCAAAAAAAAAAAAAAATCCTTTCTTCTCTAAGTCACTTTCTGTTTGGTTATTTTGTCAAACAATTGAAACGAAACTGGGATGCTTACAAAATATTTTTATTGTTTGTTTTTATTGTTTTGCTTTATCTAAGAATTTCCCTCAATGGATAATAACCCCAAACATTTTGACAACAGTATCATTTTGAAATCTTGCACTTTTGTCCATTTTTTTTCTTTTTCCATTCACATGACAGAAAATGTTATTGCTTCAGCCATTTCCTTATGATGCTTCTTCCTTTCCAAAACATAAAATAATATAAAAATCAGAACAAGATGTTAATCCTATTATTTCATCTACGAGATAAAGGAATACAAAAAGCACATTACTTTTCAGGACATTAGATTCTCAAGTACCCAATAAAAGTCGCACAGTTGATTTTCACTTTATTCTTGTGAAGTTGCATGTTGTTAAGAAAGTATCTATGAACACTCAAAAAATGAGAATTGTTTTATACAAAGAAAGGCTCAAGAGACTCCTCATTCTCCTTCCCTTTGCGTGTCCTGCCTGTGGGTTCAGGAAATAGAGAACAAAATTAATGGAGTCAATAGGCTTTCCAAGTTTATGTATTTGATTCTCAAATTTTATACTTACCTTCAAGTCTCTGTTACAATATCCAGCTGTATAAAAGCCATTCTATGGTGGTATACAAACCAAAGAAATGCTAATTTTCCCTAAAATAGAGATAAAAATTAGAGTTTTAAAAAATATTTAATTTATTTTTGTGCATTTCATGCAACAAATTTTAATCAGATTTAGACCCCTCTCCCATAACCACCCATATCACCCCCACCCTACCATTTCATGCACTTTCTGCCATATATGTTAAGTCCTGTCTGATCAAGCATTTGTACCTAGATGAATTTTGGTGCAAGTTGGTGAGTGACAGGAGTCTAGTCAGCCTGTCTAGTGTCACTCACTCCCTCAAAGAAGATCAGATCTCTCACACCCAATAGTAATCAGTTGTCAAGAGTTCTTTGGCTAGGGTTGGGGCCCGCTGCCTATTTCTCTTGTTCTATGCTACGTTTCTGTCTGAGTCAGTGTGGCTCTTGTGCATGCTGTCACCATGGCTTCAAGTTCGTATGAGCGAGTTCCCAGAGGCATGAAACCCTCTGTTTCCTTATGTTCATGCATCAACCCTGGCTCTTACTATCTTTCTGCCCCTTTTCCCACAATGGTCCTGCTGAGCCATGGAATGGTGAGGTTTAATATAGGAAACCTATACAGGGATATTTACTCTGTAGTTTCATTCTTTAAAACGTAGCCATTTGTGGTCATCAGTGAGGATTGTACTCTGTTGTAGAGAAAACAAAAAAGATTCACTGTTGAGAGTTGAGGAATATACTAGTACAAGTATTCTCTCTACATCCTGTTCTTCTATGTTCTATAAGCCCCAGGTGCAGAGATTCTACTGTAGATGTGTCACATAGGACTGGGTGTCTCTTAGACATTTATTCCCTGTGTATATATTTTATTTAATTTTTAAGTAGCTTGAGTTAATACATGGTCCTCAGACTTTCTAAGCAGCATAAGCTTCATGTACTATACCTCTCTTTCTGTGTTAAAATGCCCCTATTTACCCTAGTTTGTCCTTGATAATTATTATACATCCTCTCTTGAGTTCTTTCTTTCTCTTTACCCCCTCCCCACCATGTTCTTTGTATGTCCTTCCCTCCTCTCTTCCCACTTTAATATCTTGTTTTTCCCATGTCCTCTTTGGTGACATCTGTTTCCTTTTATACATTTTTCTCTGGTTCTTTCTTCCCCTTTACCTCCATGCATTCTTTCCATTTTCCTGGCTCCTGCTTTTACCTCAGGATTTACACTCACATACAAGAAATTGGCTCTAAGATAAGTAAATGATGTATTTGCTTTGCTGAGTCTGTTATGTCACTTAGTATAGCAGTTTCTCGTTCCAATAATTTATAGGCAAATTTCATACATTCATCTTTTCTTGCCTCTGATTTGTGAAAATGTATCATATTTTCATTATTCATTCATCAATTGAGGGATATTTAGGTTGTTTCCATTTCTTAGTTCTGTGAAAAAAGCAGCAAAAAGCATGGATGCACTGGTATCTCTACCGTAGGATGAGTACATGCCAAAGAGGGAAATAATCAGATCACATGCTAAGTTCACTTTTAGATTTTTTTTTTTTTGGTGCTATCAAGATAGGGTCTCCTTGTAGCCCCAGCTGTCCTGGAACTCACTACGTAGACCAGGCTTGGCCTCTGCCTCCCAAGTGCTGGGATTAAAGGAGTGGGCTACTAAGCCCAACCTAATTTTTTAGATTTTTTTTTTTTTTTTTAATTAATTTTTATTGATGCTTTGTGCATTTCATACATTTTTTCCAATTCAGTTCAGGGTTTTTTTTTTTTTTTCCCCTTCCTTTTCCCCTACCCCCACCCCATCCCAGATCATGCATTCTGCCAGACTGTCCTGCATTTTTCCTCAGTTTTTTTTTTTTTCATTTTTAGCTATAAGTGATAATCCATGAGTACAAGCGTCCTCATGCAAAACCTATCTGCAGGCTGTTGTGCCCAAACACCTACAGCCCACCGTGGGGGTGACAGGTTGTTTGTCAATCAAGTTAATCAAAGGATGTGTCCAGACTACATGCTGTAGTTTCAACCATTCACCAAATCGCAGCCCTTACATTCTACCACCGCCCGCCCCTCTTCCGCAGGTTGTTCCCTAGGCTTAGAAAAGGGGCACAGGTGGATGAGAGGTAAAACAGCCACTCTCTCTGGAGCTGTTGCTTGGACTTCGGGTCAATTCTGGCTGTTTCCTTTCATGGGCTGACAGTTGTCCAGAATAACCTTTCGATCCACTAAGAAGAACAAGCAATTAGATAATAGGTATTTAAGCAGGACTAATGGTTTGGTAGGTTACTTTAGCATAGACACATGTTTGGATATGTTAATCCATGAATTACAATTTTCCCCCCTGTTAAATATGACAGGGTCTTACTGTGGCTTATAACATCTAACCTGTAGAGGATGTAAGCTTGTGGCATCAGCCATGGGTTATTTCTCCAAGGAGAGATGCAATAGCCAATTAGATTTGGGATATACAGGCACATGGCTGCCTCTGCTGCACAGTATTTCCAGGCAGGTGAGGTGTAGCTGGTGCTGACGGTGGAGTCTTGCTTGACTCAGGGAGACCCATATTTGCTTTATTGGTTTAGTGGCCTTTGGTAACACTCTCTGGCATTCCAGAGGCCATCTGTACACTTGCATGTGTGGTCTCAATACATCCCTCCCATGTTAACGTCAGGTCTTCGGCAGCAGGGTCTTATTGCCTCTCCTCCTGTAGGTATCCCAACTTAGAGGCAAGGAGCCCTTACCTTTTGTGGGGCCTTGGATCCCCTGGCCAACATCCACCTGGTAGAACAATCCATTGCTGATGTCAGAGCTCCTGTATTAATATATTTTGCCTGAGTGCATAGCCCTAGGACTTTAGTATTATATTTGGTTCTGAACAGAGAGTAATCCCTTCCACAGTTCCCATGTCTAGTAGTCAATTAAAGAAAGCAGTTTTACCGGTTTTATAAGAGATCACCTCTACAATAGTTGTCTCCAATTTACAGTTGGGGAGCGACCTCATCATTGTCATATTTCTCCTTGTTCTATGGGTGGGAAGGCAAGGAAGTCTCTCATATCAGAACCTTTGTGGCACCTAGAAGGTAAGTTTCATTAGGACAGTTCCCCACACTGCATTGCATAGTAGTTGGAGGAGTTTGCATTCCCATCAGTAAATGAGCATTCTCCTTCCACATCCTTGCCAGCATTTGATGTCTTTTGATCTTAGCTAGGCTAATTTGAATAAAATGAGTTCTTAAAGTGGTTTTTACCTGCATTTTTCAAATTACTAAGGATGTTGAAAACTTTTCAAGGTGTTGCTTAGCCAGTTCTGTTTTGCTTTTTTTTCCATTCAAGTGAACAGTCCCTCTTTGTTTTGTGTTATTTTCTTGTTTCTTTTTTTTTTTTCTCCTTTTTTGTGTGTGTCTTCTGGATATCATCCTGTGTTTGATGTGTCAATGGTGAAGATTTTCTCCCACTTCCTGGGTTTCCTCTTCACTTCCTTGGTTACTCCCTTTGCTGTACAGAAGCTTTTCAATGTAATGAGGTTCCACTTCTTGGCGGTTGTCCTAATTTCGGATCAGCAGATGTCTGATTTACAAAATCCTTTCTTACACCTCTAACTTGTAGGTTAATGGCTATACAAAATCCTTTCTTACACCTCTAACTTGTAGGTTAATGGCTATGATTTTTTTTCTAGCAGTTTCAGAGTTTCAGGTTTCATATTGAGGTCTTTGATCCATTTGAAGTTGATTTTTATTCAGGATGAAAGATAAGTGTCCAATTTCATTCTTCTACAGGTAGAAATTCAGTTTTTCTAGAAACAGTTATTAATATGCTGGCCAGACTATAATATTTCCTTTATTCAAAAGAAAAGGAGAGCTTATAAAAATTTTAAATAATATATCAAATTTTAAGAGACTATTTTATATAACTTTATGACAAATACAAACCTTATACCATGTTTGATTTCTTTCAGAACTATTAATTATTATATATATGCTTAAATTTTCTGCTTTAATAAAAAGCAACAAACTTAAAATTAAAATAAGATAAATTGCAAATAAGCCATTAATCAAAGTGAAGTAAAGAAAATACTTATAATGAAAATCTAACGTAGGATCATTAAGATATTATTTGAAATGTGATTCCATTTCTTTGCAATAATATAGGAAATATAACTTGAAAATTACTTTTACAGTTAGTACAGGTGTTATTTTTAATAGATTTTATGTCTTATTGAAAAAAAAAAAAAAAGAAAAGAAGCTGGGTGTGGTGGCGCATGCCTTTAATCCTAGCACTTGGGAAGCAGAGGCAGGAGGATCTTTGTGAGTTCAAGGCCGCCCTGGTCTACAGAGCAAATGAATTCCAGGACAGCTGGGGCTACAGGGAGACCCTGTCTCAAAAAGACAAAAAAATAAAAATAAAAAAAAAAGGAAAGAAAAAGAAAATCAAAACTGATTCAGTACCAGGACTTTAGGTCATTTTATGTCTCCAAGCCAGTTAACCCATTCACATGCATTATTTCATTGATACTGAATATGTCTGTTAAAGAGATAGAAAAATAGCCTTACCTCTATAACCATAACAATCTTCAAGGTCCTCTATTTATTTGATAAATAGTAAGATTAACCTATATATCATAAGCACACAGATTTAGCTCATGATGTGATGAATGCTGGTTTTAATACTTGAGTTTAGGATCTGTATATAACAGCAGCCTGAATTCACAAATTCTGAAAATGAGATACAATATTATATGGTACAGAAATTGGGTCATAAGGCACACCAAGAAAACAGCTGGATTCAATAAGACATTTCTCTTTATTTCTACTGCCTTAGCATTTCTTTACTTTCAAAAGCTGAATGTCATTTTCAAATGAGGAAATTTTGCTGTCTGCTCTTACCCATATCATTTATAAACCCCAAATAATACTAGTTGGCAACAATCCCTGAACTACCATACTGTACGCAGTTTACAACAGATGAAAGTCCATTTGTCCCCGCTTATGATTTAAATTCATAACCCTAACCTATGATAAAACTGACAACTCATTCAAAAGGACCAACATTTCTTTTGTTATTGGATTGGGCTTATGGCTGGAAAGCCATATGCGTTAATGTCCTTGCTCTTTGTATTCAACTTTGAAGACTGTGTAACTTTCCGAGAGAATTAAACAATAAAGTGAATCACAACAAAAACAGAAACAATTAAGCTTCCTCAATAGAATTAAATTGATAAGCATTTCACTCAAAAAGATCGACTCTTCAAAACAGAGCTGGTCTGTGGGCAAAACTAACAAAGCCAACTTTGATTTGAGGATTTAATTTAGATAGCACCCATCCCCCATTATAAACTCTTGCCATTCATACAAAATAGAAAGGCTTGGAAGGGCCTGTGTTAGCATTGTCGGCTGTACCTCTCTCCTATCCACAGACACTCCATTACAGAGGGTGGCTCCATGCATCGCATTTTATAGGTAAAACCCAAATTAACCACACACTATTTCAAGCTCCTATCACATTAAGTTACAGTATCCCTATGAGAGCTCCTGTGTGGCAAAGAAACTAATTCAAAAAGCTCTCTTGCCTGGTAATGGTTTTGACTCTATTCCTATCAAGGCAATTTCCCCTCCTACATCATTGTGAGAACTCTCTACAAGCAGACACAGAGTTCGCAAGTTCCTTTGGATATTCTGGCCTCTAATCTGCTTTCTCTTTGTCTGGCAGAACAACCCTTGCTGACTGTTCCTGTTTTCTCTGACATCTCATCTGTGCTTCTCTCTTGCTGCCTGATTTGGATCCACCGCTTGTCTTGCTCATGACAAGTGAGTGGTAAGTGAATTCATTTTGAGCCTCCCCTGGTCTGCTCCATGTCCTTGCTTTGACTTTGAATAAGTAGATGCAGGTCTACAATGAAGTACACTTCCTTTCAATTGTATCCGTTCAAAGAACTTGAAATCCTTCAGGAAATGGAAAGTCACAAAACATCATTCATGACACTTCTCCAGCCTTGTATGAGTGCGCAGAAGTCTAGTATTTTCTTTAAAAAAACAATGGAGTCAAGTTGGTCAACCACATGCCAATTTGTTGAAAGTGATCAATTGATTTAGAGAGAACAGACCATGTATATTAATTCAGGAATTAATTATATAAGGAGAAATGTCTTCTGAGCTCTCTATTATTGTATGTATTATAGTCATGTTTTATACAAGAGAAAAATTATGCTGCACTTATATATAATTTTATAGCTTTTTAGTTTTCAGGCTCAAAACATTCTTTAACATTTTCAAGCCAGATGGCATTAATAGAACAAAGAAAAGTAGTTTTGACATTGTCTGGTGATCTTTATAAGCATAACTTCCAGGAATGAATATTATATATGTCCTTTTTACTCCACAGTCTCCTTGGTAGAAAGTTTATGGTGAAGGGAAAGTATCTCACATTTTTACTTGGAACTCATTGCTCTCCTTTAAAGAGTTTAAGAGAGGAGGCATGATGAAAGATTTGTTTTCCACAAGTTGCATTATGAACAAAAGACTGCACCAAAAGTCATGGCCTCATAGAATTAGGTAGCTACAGCTATGACTGAGATTTGAAAATATCATGGCATCTTTTTCCTAAGTATAATTATGTGGAAGATGTGGGGATTTTTAATCATTTTCCATTTGCAAATTAGGAAATTGAATATTCAATTGCCCTTCTTTTAATGAGCACAGGTACAAAGTAAGTTCTGTGCCTCTAAAATCAGAGCAGAAAAATCTTGTGAATAAAAATAGTGATGGGAGAATGGAAAGACAGAGTGAGATGGTGAGTAGGCATCTCAATTAAATGAAGGCTTGAAAGAACCTTGAATGCTATTAGAGAGTCTAAATATCATCAATGGGGAAAATTTGATGGCAATTTTATTAAATATATCTACATGGAGAATTAGTGCTATGATTTATAGATATGATAAGGCTTAAGAAGACATTATGTAGTCAAGGTAGAAACCAACAGATCCAGAATTCAAACCTAACTTTACCTGATATACAAGCAATTTTTTGCCCAAAGGTGGACATGGCTGATACACAGAAAGCAAAAGAGAGAGATGAGAGATTGAGAGAGATCAGATTTAGAGATGAACCCATTGTGTTCTCATTGACATCAGGACACACAAAATAAAAGGAAGAGAATCAAAGATGAGTAGATCATCATGAGGCCAGGACATGGCTTTGTCTGTTTAAGTTGTGTGGTACATTAGCATTGCTGCAATACAAGTCAGACAAAGCAAAACAATTTTGTACAATGATGTTTAAAATTATTAAAAGGAATAATTCAAAGAACCATACTGACTAGAGATATTTACTGTATTAAATGTGACTAATGTTTATATATGACTTTTTTGTAAATTTATGAACTTTCTTATAAATTAGTGTATTTTAGTCTTATAACAACATGGAATAGACTCTAGTAGTAGGAATGAGAAATTAAAGCTTAGAGAGAAAATGGATCTTGTTCATTATTATACACTAGATAGATGATGAATCCAGAACATGAACTTCTATTTTTTTTCTTTACAAATCTTATATATTAGAGGTTTCTTAGGATATGATAAGCAGTCACATGCACTTTTAACTTCCTTGAATCAAATGGAATGTGCATAAATTACAAACCAAACAGAACAACTTATCAGTTTATTGAAATGTAGCAATGAGTGTTTAGATCAGCTTAAGGCATAAATTCCAGCAAAGCAAAGAATAAATACGTTAACAAAGCTGATTTGAATGACTCATCTTCTTAAGTATAGGCCTGGAAGTAGGATACTATGTGATCTTTACAAAGGATGAGAGGTGTTCTAATGACCTTTCACATCCCATCTAATATTCTAAGAACAACACAAATGAATTTCATTTGAGTCTTTCAAATCTATCTTCAATTAAAATAAAATTATCTGATACCAAATATAGTAGATAACTGAGTTCCAAAATATGCAAAAGTATCTAGTCTATGAATTAAACTAGCGATAGATTGACATCCCATAAAACCTGTATTGGATTTTCCTATAACATATTACAATGATATGTCTCTGCCACACAGAAAAGCAAGCATCTGTGAACTCACCCATGCTATATTGAACCAGACTGTGTTTATGACCATGAGCACCATTTCCTCAGGAAGAATGTGTTTTTATTTGTAAATCTCCATAATGACTGGCATTGTGGCTGGAATTTAAGTGAAAGAAAACCAACATGTCAAAATATCACTACCAATTACTGTGCAGAATAATTATTAGGTATTGTGCATTGTTTTTACATTTATAAATAAAATAAATAAGCAATGTTGTGGTTAATCAAAAGGATTAATATCAATGGGAAAAAATCAAATGTTTGTATTTCTTCTATATTTCACTGGATCTAGAGGACTGATAGAAGAGAAATACCAAACTTTTAAATTCTCTCTGGTTTTTAGAGATGCAAATTACTGAAACAGGTACATGTTAAGACAGCAAATGTGAGAGACTTTGCGTTCAGTGGCAATTTTATACATTTTTATTGAAGTTATGTGCATTTCATACATTGTTTCTAAATCCAATCTAGACTCATTTTGTCTTCCATGCCCCACCCCCAACCCCACCTGAGTTCATGCACCCTGCCATCCCTGCCCTGTATCTTTTTCTGATTCTTTTCAAAGTGTTTTTTTTTCTTTTTTTTTCTATTACTTCTTTATTTTTTTCATTTTTTAACAATAAGTAATAATTTATGAGTCCAAGCGTCCTTCATGTAAAACCAATTTGCAAGCAATTGTGCCCAAACCCACACAGCCCATGTGTCCCACCATCTAGTTCGGGGGGGGGGGCTTGTATGTTCAATCAAATTGATCAAATAAGTGTCTAGACTATATTGCTGTAGTTTCACCATTCACACCAATCACAGCCCTTACATTCTACCATGCCCCCTTTTCCACAGATTGTTCCCTAGGCTTAGAAAAGGGGCACAGGTGGATGAAAAGCAAAACAGTCTACTTTCTCTGGAGCTGTTGTTTTGGACTCTGGTCAATTCTGGCTGTTTCCTTTCATGGGCTGACAGTTTGTCCAGGAATAACCTTTCAATCCTACTAATGAAGCACAAGCTATTAGATATATAGGTATTTAGACAGTACTAATTGTTATGGTAGATTACTTTGGTATAGACTCAGATGTTTGGATGGTATGTTAATCCATGAATTATGTTTTTTTTTTCTGTAAAATATGAGAGGGTCTTACTGTGACTTATAATATCTCCTAACCACTAGAGGATGTAAGCTTGTGGCATCAGCCGTGTGTTATTCCTCCAAGAAGAGAGCTAATAGCCAATTAGATTTTGAATATATAGGCATATGGCTGCCACTGCTGCACAGTATTTCCAGGCAGGTGAGGTGTAGTTGGTGCTGATGGAGGAGACTTGCTTGACTCAAGAAGACCTATATTTCCTTTATTGGTTTAGTGGTCTTTGGTAACACTCTCTGATATTCCAGAGACCAACGGTACACTTGCAAGTGCAGTCTCACTACATCTTTCCCATGCTTACATCATGTCTCTGACAGCAGGGCCTTATAGCCTCTCTTCTTGCAAGTATCCCGGTTTACAGGCAGAAGCCTTTATCTTTTGAGGGGGCTTGGATCCCCTGGCCAACATCTCCTTGGTAGAATTATCCATTGCTGATATCAGAGCTCTCCTGTATTAATATATTTTGCTTGAATGCATAGCTTAAGGAGACTTTAGTATTATATTCATTTCTGAATAGAGAATAATCCTTTTCACAGTTCCTATGTCTATTAGTCAATTAAAGAAGGCAGTTTTACTGGTTTTATAAGAGATTACCTCTATAATAGTTGGCTCCAATTTATAGTTAGAGAACGACATCATCATCATCATCATCATATTTCTCTTTATTCTATGGAGGGGAGGTAAGAAAGTCTCTCGTATTAAAACTTTGTGGCACCTAGAAGGTAAGTTTCATTAGGACTCATTATAAATAGTTGTTACAAGAAGGATCCAAAGAGAGGTTTGATGTCTGTAGCAGTATGAGGCTTTTCTTCCTTTCAATGTTCATATGGGTCAACCTTTCTGCTGGCACTTTCTGGTACATCCTACACAATGCAAAGCTGTATCTTTTCTTTCTCAGCCATTAAGTTGGTGACATTTTGACCTGTTGGAAAATACAAATCTTTTCCCGGAGTTAGTTTTAAGATTTGAATTGCAAAGTTTTTGACAAAAGGTTTCATATATATCTGTATCCCCCCTTTTTATTTTAGGTTTTTGTTTTTTGACCCATGAGTCTCAAAAAGGCAGGTGTATTACACATACCTATAGGCTGGAATCAATGCTGAGATTTCATCAAATTCACCCAAGCTGTTTTGAGTGACTGTATGTGGTTAGTTTGAAAAGCAAACTTAATTTTTTAAGTTAAATCATCCTACAGGTAAAAGAGAATGCTACAAGATGATACTGTACAGCAGAAAAATTATAGAGAACCTGCCAATGCCAAAGTTATGGTTATACAGATTTTAAGTAAAACAAATGTGGACAACAATTTATATTTCCAATTAACTCAGGTGCATTACCGTTTTTATCAGAACCTTTAAACCAATGTTGCTTAATATACACATATTTACTTTTACTAAGTCCTAAAACACCATGTAACCTGTAGACAGAGTCTGAGCAAAATTGGATACTTGTTGAACTCACGTCAGTTAAATATACATTAATTGAATATAGACCCGTGTCCCCTCTCCCGCCCCTCCCACCCCTCCTGATTCACCATTTCAGTCAGTTTTCTGATGCAGTCTTTCTGTTGTTGTTCTTTATAATAGTGCATCCCTTTCCACAAGAATATTATATAACTGGGTTATTGGTGCTAGCATCCCACAAATGAAGATACCATTCGTCTTTTGTTTTCCTGGGTCTGGGTTATTTCACTTAATATAATATATTATAGCTCCATCCATTTGCCTGAAAAATCTATGTATCTTTCTTTACCACTGCATAGAACTCCATTGTGTACATTGTACCACATTTTTCTCTATCCAACTCATCAGTTTCAGGGGCATTTGGGTGGGTTCCAGATTTTTTGCTATTGTGAAGAGGGCTGTAATAATATAGCTGTGCATGTATCTCGCAGTAAGATGAGTCTTGTGGGTATATACCAGAGTGGGTTTGACTGGGTCAAAATGACAAGCCTCATTTTGATCCTCCAAAGGTTTTCGACAACTGCTTTCCATAGTAGCTTGTACAAGTTTAACATTCCACCAAGCAATGTATGAGTGTTCCCTTTCCCAACAACCTTTTCCAACACTTGATATTGTTTGTTTTCTTGATTCTGGCAGTCTTATTGGAGTGAGATGATATCTTAGAGTGGTCTTAATTTTCATTTCCCTAATTATTAGTGACGTTGAACAGTTTTTAAGATGCTTCTCAGCCATCTCTAATTCCTCCTCTGTGAAGTCTCTATTCAGTTCTTTGCTCCATCTTTTGAGTGATTCATTTGTTTTCTTTCTTCTTTGTTTTTTGAGTAGCTTGTATAATCTGGAAATTAATGCTTTGTCAGATGTTTCTGCAGTGAAGGTTTCCTCCCACTCCGTGGGTTTTCTCTTCACTTCTTTGATTGTTTCTTTTGATGTACAGAAGCTTTTGAGTTTAATGAGGTCCCATTTGTCAATTGTCAATCTTATTTCTTGTGCAGCTGCTGTCTGATTTAGGAAGTCTTTTCCTACACCTATGTCTTGTAGTCTGCTGCCAATGTTCTCTTCTATCACCTCCAGAGTTTTGGGTTTCACATTGAGGTCTTTGATCCATCTGGAATTGACTTTTGTACAGGGCAAGAGGTATTCTTCTACAGGTGGTGAACCAGTTTTGCCAACACCACTTCCTGAATATGCTGTCTTTCCTCCATTGTGTCTTCTTGGCCCCCTTGTCAAATATGAGGTGGCTGAAATTGTATGTGCTCAGGTTTGGATCTTCATTTTTACTCCATTGGTCAACTGGTCTGTTTTTGTGCCAGTACCAATCTGTTTTTATGATTATAGCCCTGTAGTATTGTTTGATGTCTGGTAGAGCAATCCCCCCACCCCCCCCACCCGTATTGCTCTTTTTGCTCACAGTTGCTTTGGCTATTTGCAGTCGTTTGTTTTTCCAAATGAAATTGAGGATTTTTTTCCAAGCTTGTGAAGAAGCTCTTGGGGATTTTGATTGGGATTGCATTAAATCTGTACACAAGTTTGGGTAGAATGACAGTTTTACAATATTTATTTTCCCAATCCATGAGCATGGGAGGTTTGTCCATCTTCTGATGTCTTCTTCAATTTCCTTTTTCAGAGGTTTAAACGTTTTGTTGTAGAGATCCTCAGTGTCTTTAGTTAGGTTTGTTCCTAGGTATTTTATTGTTTTTGAAGCTATTGTGAGTGGGAAGGTCTCCTTGTAGTCCTTCTTCAGTAGCTTGTTGTTGGTGTAAACGACACCATCCTCTCAATTGATGCAGAGAAAGCCTTTGAAAAAATCCAGCATCCGTTCATGTTTTAAGTCCTAGAGGGAACTGGACTGGAGGGATCATTCCTCAATGTAATCAAAGCCATATACAGGAAACCCACAGACAATATCATCCTAAATGGGGAAAGGACAGAAGCATTCCCCTTAAAGGTCGGAACTTGGCAAGGCTGCCCCCTGTCACCTCTCCTTTTCAATATAGTGCTTGAAACCCTTGCTAGGGCAATAAGGCAAGTAAAGGAAATTAAAGGAGTTCTAATGGAAAAGAGGAAGTCAAGCTATCCCTTTTTGCTGATGATATGATTGTCTACCTAAGCGATGCAAAGAACCCCACCAGAAAACTCCTAGAAAAGATTAAGAGCTTCAGTAAAGTGGCAGGATACAAAATAAATCTAGAAAAATCAGTAGCCTTTCTTTACACCAACAAAGTTTTTGTTCAAAGCAGAGGATTATTGTCCTTGAGGAAACTTTACTGTTACAGCCAGTTCCCGTCCCTGTTCCTCTGTTTTTTGTTCCCTACAATCTGTACCACTTCAACATATGTATATATATATATATATATATATATATATATATATATATATATGTCACACCTATACTAAAATTATATCATCTGCATACAAACTGTCATTTCCATGTCATATTTCAAGATTCACATTTTTCATTTTAAATTTATATTAATTTAAAATATGCCTACATATCCTCTACCATATACCAAGATTACCAAGTCTAAACATAAGTGGTGGTTTAATTCTAGAGCATGTTAAGGGATTTACATTATCAGAGCACAGTTGCCTTCAAGGAAAGGGGTATATAATGTTGATGTTTCTCAATATGCCTTACAACTCGGTGCTTGATGTTAGCATCCACAAATGAGGGATATCATCCATCATTTGCTTTTCTGGGATTGTGTTACTTCACTTAGCATAATATCATCGAGTTCCATTCATTTACCTGCAAAATTCACGATGCCATCTTTCTTTACCGCTGCATAGACATCCATTGTGTACATGTACCACATTTTCTCTATCCACTCATTGGTTGAAGGATATTTGAATTGGTTCCAGCTCTTTGCTATAGTGAAGAGAACTGCAATGAACATGGCTGTGCATGTATCTCTGTGGTAGGATGAGCATTGTGAGTATATGCCCAAGACTGGTATGGCTGTGTCAGGTGGGAAGCTCATCTTGAGTCTCTTCAGAGCTCTCCATAGTGCTTTCTGCAGTAGTTGTATGAGTTTACATTCCCACCAGCATTGGATAAATATTCTCCTTTCCCCACAACGTCTCTAGCATCTGGTGTCTTTGTTTCCTTGACCCTAGCCATTCTTATCAGAGTGAAATGATATCTTAAAGCTGTTTTAATTTGCATTTCCTTAATTATTAGTGATGTTGAACATTTTAAAGATATTTCACAGCCATCTTTATTTCCTCACTTGTGAAGTCTCTGTTCAGCTCTTTTCTCCATCTTTTGTGTAGGTCATTTGTTTTCTTCTTTGGTTTTGAGTAGTTTATATATTCTGGAAGTAAATGCTCTGTCAAATGTATCACTGCTGAAGTTTTCCTCCCAATCTGTGGGTTTTTTCTTCACTTCACTGATTGTTTCTTTCTCTGTACAGAAGCTTTTGAATTTGATGAGGTCCCACTTGTCAATTTTTGACCTCACTTCCTGTGCAGCAGCTGTCTCTTTTAGGAAGTCTTCTCCTATGCCGGTGTCTTGTAGGTTTGCTGCCAACCTTTTCTTCTATCATCTTCAGAGTATTGGGTTTCACATTGAGATCTTTGATCTATTTGATGTTGATTTTTGTACAAGGTGAGAGGTAGGGGTTGAGTTTTATTCTTCTACAATTCGTGATCCAGTTTTGCCAACACCATTTGCTGAATATATGCCTTTCCTCCATTAAGTCTTCTTGGCCTCTTTGTCAAATATGACGTGGCTGAAATTGTGTGTGCTCAAGATTGGATCCTCTATTTTGTTCAATTGGTCTACAGGTCTGTTTTTATGTGCCAGTACCAGGCTGTTTTTATGACTATAGCCCTGTAATGTAGTTTGAAGTCTGGTATAGTGATCCCCCCTGTGTTGCAATTATTATTATGCTGTGAGCAGTAGAACTATCATTTAAAAAATGGAAAATGGGGCTGGAGAGATGGCTCAGCGGTTAAGAGCACCAATTGCTCTTGCAGAGGACCTGGGTTCGATTCTCACCACCTACATGGCGGCTAAGAACTGTATTTAACTCCAGTTCCAGGGGAATTGGACGCCCTCTTCTGACCTCTGTGGCATTGCACAACACAGGTGCACCAACCTACAAGCAGACAGTACACTTATACACATAAGAAATAATAAAAAAAATTAAAAAAGAAATGGAACACAATATTACAGACAGAAAAGAGGACCTAGAGATGTGGTTCATTTGGGAGAGCACTTGCCTAGCACGTGTGAATTTCTTAGCTGAACACCTAGCACTGCCTTCCTGGTGGCATGCCTGTCATCTCGTCTCAGTATTTAGGAGATAAAGGCTAAAGGATAAAAAATTCCAGGTCACTCTCAGACATTTGGTGAGTTAAAGTTAGCCAGGGTTGTCTCAAAAACAAAAGGGGAAGGGGAAGGAAGAGCAAAAGGAGGAGGAGGAGGAGGAGGAGGAGGAGGAGGAGGAGAAAGAGGTGAGAAAGAGTAGATCAAAATAGCTTCTGTAACTTCACAGTCAATACAGCTGTCCTGAAATCATTTGCTACATCAAAAGAGGGTACTATAAATTGTTCTTTTAGAGCAAAATGGGATTAATGGGGATTAATGGAGTTTTAAAGAACTGTGAGCCAGAGTAACACTCATAGAATCTCAAAGACTCGTCATCCCCAATAAGTGGGAAAACATCAAGACCACACTTCCTTATTAGAATTCTAGCTGATCAAGAGCAACCCACTTTAGCAGAGGAAACTGTCCTTAGTTTATCAATGATGAGATGGGAATTCTGAAATGAGCCAGATAACCCACATGATTACCCATACATGTTATTTCTCAATTAAAACTAAAATTTGGAAATAAAGTATCCATTTACTAGAATATTGATGAATGCATATAAGAAAGATTCTCATAGTTTAAACTATGAAAATGAAGGAAAGCTAACTTTTGTAGGAGGTGCTGTCAGATCTCAATGGCTGCTGGAAGGACAGGAGAAAGATGACATCTGAGGTTTTAAAATTAAATATTTTTCCTGTGTTTCTTCTTATGCTTGCTAGTCAACTAGTGTGCTAGATAGCTTTAGTGTCAACTTGACACACCTGGGTTGAGGGAGCCTCAATTGTGGAATTGGCTCCATTGGACTGGCCTGTGGCTGTCTGTGGAGTATTGTCTTGATTGTTGAGCAATGTGGGAAGGCCCAACACACTATGGGTGGTGCCACCCTGGGCAGGTTGTTGTGTATGGTATAAGAAAGCAGGCTAGGCATGGGCCAGAGAAGCAAGCCAGTAAGAAGCATTCTTCCATGGCCTATGCCTCAGCTCCTGCCTCGGTTCCTGCACTGAGTTCTTGCCTTGGGCTCCCTGAGTAATGAACTGTGACCCAAGAGAGGTGAGATGAATAAACCCTTTCCTCCCCAAGTTGGTGTTAGTTGGTGTTTTGTCACAGCAATGGAGACGTGAGCTAGAACAGAAATTGGTACCAGGAATGGGGTATTGCTGTGACAGATGTGACCTTGGTGTTTTGGGGGAGAATTGTGGAAGCGTTTGGAACTTTGGGCTAGAAAAATCATGGACTGCCTAAAGATCATTGCTGTAGAACTTGGAACAGTTATGCTGAAAAAGTTGTAGATGATGGAGGCCTGGTTTGTGAAGCTTCAAGATGAAGCAGAGACCATCAGGGCTGTTGGTATGATATTTTTGAATTGAGACTCTGTGGGTTCTGATCAGCTGGGGCTGAAGAATCAGCTGTAAGTAACAAGAGACTAGAACCTGAAGTGAAACTTTTGTTTAACTGGGACAACTGATGCTGGTTAACTAGGGCTGAAAAAATCAGCTGTAAGTAACAAGAGACCAGCATCATTGTGGTGAAATCTTCTAGGAAGAATTTCTTGAGGGTCAGCACACAGAAGCTATGTTCTGGAAGGGACCTGTGCCTCCATGTCAAGCCAGAAGCAGGACTTGGTAATGTGTAAGTGTCTCCTATATGGTTCTGGTGTTGAAATGTGAAGGGGTCACAGAGAGCAGCCAAGGCTTGGAACTATGAGATGTCAGGAAATACTACTGGTGGAAGTGCACCTTGGTTGCAGTGAAGACCCCAGGATTGCAGGGGTCATGGAGAGGCTTGACACCAGAAGTCAGAAGAGACATTGGTGAAGGTGCAGCATCACTTTCAATGAAGACCCCTGCTTTTTGGAGATGTTGGAACCACGAGATGAACACCAAAAGCAGTAGCAGGTGTGGAATGGAGCTGGCCTGGGTTTACAGATTGTGTATGGTATAAGAAAGCAGGCTGGGCATAGGCCAGAGGAGCAAGCAAGTAAGAAGCATTCTTCCACAGCCTGTGCCTCAGCTCCTGCCTCCAGGTTCCTGCCCTTAGTTTCTGCCTTGGGCTCCCTGAGTGATGAACTGTGACCCCAGAGATGTGATCTGAATAATCCCTTTCCTCCCCAAGTTGGTGTTGGTCAGTGTTTTGTCACAGCAATGGAAGACAAACTAGAACAGCGGGTAACTTCAAAGAAAAAAACAAAACAGCTTCATAGAAAGAACAGTAAACCTCCATTTGTTTTATTTTAAAGATGACCAATATAATACAAAATGATTGCCACATACTAGTAGACATGATCCTTCCAAATACTTAATAACAGAAACACATCTTCTAAAATGAAAGTCAAAACCAAATTCCATCAGATAATCAAAATCTAAACATAGCTACACAATTTTTGGGAAAATGTCAAATTTTTCATAGTTGACTTAAAATAATTTATGTTCTAAATATGTGAAAGGAAAAATATTTAAAAATTGGTGAATGTTTTTTATCAGACAAATTACTGACAAAACATGTTAAACTAGAGAGGGTCGATAATAATTTATTTTAGTTATGTCACTAGTTTGTTAACTATTATTTTCAAATTATATTAGCCCATCAATTATAGCTGCATGGTTAGGTATTTATACAGTTGCATGATGTACGTTACCAAAGGCCTTCATTTTTAACTGGAATTTCATAGGAACTATCGAATGTTTGGCTGAAGTCAATATGATCTATATTGAGCAGTTTCTCTATGTGTGTACTAGTCTTTCCAAAATGCAGACATTTTATTAGATTGATGTAACTCTTTCAATAAATTTTTCTGGTTCCAAACGATTTTACTTTCTTGAATAGCTTTGCCAAATGAACATTTTTCAATGAAGGGAATATTGTATTTCTTCAGCTATCCAAAATTCTAACCACTAGCAATATGTAGACTATTAGCAAAATATCTCTATTGAGCAGTCATAAAATGGCCAGTCCAATCCAGTAATAATTTTTAATTTGTCAAAAGCAAGAAAGTTTAAATAATATAATTATTAAATTTCAACTTTAAAAGAATATCTTATTTAATCATTATCAATTTTCAAAAAAACCTCTTTTATCCTCTACATCTGTCAGTTCCTTATAGATGATCAGAGAAATTTTATAACAATCAGCTATTTTAACCAATGCAATGCATTGAAATTTTATTTGAAGCAAAGAATTAAAATGTACTTTAAGTTCATATATAAAACCTCATAATTTAATATATTCTTTCAAATTGCTCATCACAAACAACTAATTTAATTCTAGCATTGAATGGGAGGGATATATTTACTGACACTTTTGTGAGTAGTTTATGAGGAAACGCACTTCCCTATTTATTGGCAAAACAGAATTTGATTAATGATTTAACTTACATATTTTCTGCTTTGTGCCTATTATTTCTCCTCTGGACATTAGCTACTTACTTCTAACATTCAGTAAGAATTAGGTACATTATCTACTGCTATATTTAATGTTTAATACCAGGGGATATAGAAAATAAATGTTAATATTGTGGCTTATGTGCTTCAACTTACTTTCCAATGGCTGTACTTTTTACTATGCAGAAAATTCCTATGAGGAATCTAGGTTTATCAGTCCTTTGCTTCACCTCTCTCATGCCAATGGCATAGAACCACATATATTTCATTTCAGTGACTCTTGGGTTCCCCATTCTTTACATCTGAATACTTAATTCATCTGGATTTTATTATTCTGCATGATGTGAGGTAGGGATTTAGTTTGTTTTCCTTTTCCACATGGTTAGCCAATTGGCTCAGTTCTGTATATTAAATAATTCATAGTTCTTTCCCCTGATAAAATATGTCATCTTTATCCTGCTGACTTCAATAATATAGACAATATATATTTGCCCTGTCTTTGGACTTCCTTTTCTATGCCATTTATTGGTCTGTGTTGTCTTACATACAAGTCTGACATCTTAACCACAGGGTAGTTAGAAGATGGATGGAGTGGGGGAATGATAGAGCATGGGGCTAGAAATCGATTGAATGACAGGAAATTCCAGAAGAATTCAACACAAATAAGGAAAAGAAAAGAAGGAAAATCTCTAGAAATTAAATCCCCCTTCCTTTCTAGAGTGAAGCAGGAGTCTTACACAAAAAAATATGCTGGGAAGAGAAAAATGATGAGATGGAGATGAAATTTTAAATTTCTGCTCTCTTTGTATCCTGCCATCATCTTAGCTTAAGAAAGCCTGCGTGGTCTTTGTGAGCTTCTTGGTACATGACTGAAGCTAGGGCATTAGATATAGAGGCTGAAAATAACCAACCTGTCTAGAGAAGGAAAAAGTATACTCAAACCTGACCCAGATTTGGAACAAGCAACTTGCAGAGTTCAAGAATGGACTGTCCTTCTCAAGAAAACTGTTACTTTAGTTGTTCTGATAACAAGGGTAAATATTTTATTAATCACTTGTTCCAGCTATTGAAAAGACAGAACTATGTTTGCACAAAAATGTCACAAACATACATACCCTTCTAATTTGATATCTGATATAATTTTCTGACAAGAATGTTTGATGAGATATAAGATGTTGGTGTGTTATTGACCTATGAGAATATTTTACTTCTGTCTAACAAATATTCTCAGTTGAACCTTAAATTACTTTACAATGCACACAAAAATGATGATTGCCTGAGTCCTTTTTAGCTGTGCTAGCAAATACAAATACTTCACATTGGTTTAAATATGACATGTCCCTAGGTATACAATGTATTTTATATCAAGAGACCGAAAATATGTAGCTATCCACAAAGTCAGGGTCTTTATAATTCTCAAAATACATTCCTTAAATACTTATCCTATGACAGTATTTTCTACTAGAGTATTCCCCTGTTATCTGGACAAGTTGGAGCCAGGGGACTGTACCTATCCCAGCACAGATGGCAAGTATGAATAGAAATAAAGGGAAAGTAAATGATCTACATTTTTAAAGTATTAGAAACAGTGTTGGTATGTCTCAGTATCATCTGTTTAAGTAATTAATTACAAATACTCTAAAACTAGAACATTCTCAGCAAGAAACAAAGTTGAATCCATACAGGATTCATAAGAAAGTATTGAGACTTTACTTGGACTCCCCCAAATATTTGCACAGGCAAAGGGTATATGCTTTCTCATTTCTTTTTTAATTGTTTGGTTATTACAGGGATTGCAAAATCCTGGTTTCATGCCAAAGCTTTTGTGACATTTGCCAGAAAGTTAGGAGAAAGAGGCAGGGCCACACAGGGAATGAATAGCTGGCCTTGCTAGCAAGACCTGAAACAGGTTTCTGCAGGAAGAAGCATGGAGCATAATGGATTCCAGAGCAGCTGCCAAGGCAGAGACTGAAGATGAGATAATTTCTCTTGAGTGAATTCCCTGAACTATCAGGGTCTAGAGGCTCACTGTTCCATTCTCTTAGCATAGTCTGTTGCAGGAGTTAATATCAGTTTGCCATTAGTTAATGAGAGGCCATGATTCTCTCTCCATTGCTTTCATCATTTAGATAAGACCGATTTCTCCTTTAGAAAATTTTTGTTCCTGTGATCAGCTCTCCAAGGTATAAAGAATGTGCATCTCTCCATTAAGTCATAGGAATAAAAACTCTTTTCTTCAGATTTACATATTGTATTAGTTACTTTTCTGTTGCTATTGTAAAACATCACGGCCAAGGTAGTTTATAGAAGGCAGAGTTTATCTGGCATCTGGTTCCAGAGTATCTGGATAAGAGTGCATCATGGTGGGGAGACATGGCAGAAAGCGACCTAGGCAGAAAACAGCCCTTATGTTCTCAACACTTGTCTTTGGATTATAAAAAAAATGCCTCCAATGGCATCATGCTTCCTCCAGCATGACCACACCTCCTAAAGGTTCTGGGCCTTCCCCAAATAATGCCAAGAACTGGGGACCAAGAATCATATTCTGGAGGCCTGTTTGGGGTATTATTCAAAGTACCCCAGATAAAGGTAACACATCTGTTACCTCCAATCCTGTAAAGGATTGAGACATGCTGTTTATCTGCTGCTTCACACCTGAAGAATTAAGAGAGTAGCCATCTATTTGAACTAGGAAAAAAGCACCTGCAAAGGCATTTTACTCTTTCTTAGTGTACAGTGGAATATCAACACCAGCACTAACAGAAAACTTCCTAAGTTTTTTTTTATGAGCCTCTGCCTTTGACCAACTAAACCCAAACCTGAGTTTCACTTTTCCAAGAGAAGATGAAGACTTCTGAGGCAATTTGTAGCAATGTGTGAGAGTGGCTCAGTGATTAAGAGGGGACAGGGGACTTGTGAGACTTAGAAGGAATATCTCTGTGACATATTTCAGCCTTAATTTAAAATTCTTGCTGGAATCCTAGGTAATACCCATGCCCCAGTCAAACTAAATTTCTGGAAATACTGTCCACTTTGAATGTTTCATGTTCGGGTTTGGAAGTTTTCACAGTAAAGATAAAGAAGTTTCATATAAAGGAGGAATAGGAAAGGTTATAGGGAGGAGGAGAGAGAGAGAGTGAGAGAAGAAGATTGTGAAAGGGTTGGTGAGAGAGGTCAGAGTGCCAAGACTGAGATGATACAACAGTTCCTGGGATGAACAGAACCGTTATGGCAGAGATGATGTTAAGGAGGGCTGATCCTGGGGATAAAAGCACAGTGGGAGTTCAAAGAGTCTGTGAGAAAGAACTCTTATGAGCCAATATTGGTCGGAACCTGGTGTTTCAGAAATTGGGTTTAATGTATTTTTAATTAATATGTGTGAACTTATCAACTTTCAATTAATAAATCAACTCTTTGCACAAAAAATGTGTGTAGATAATAAAAATGGACTAAGATTCATTTTCAGAAATGATCATTGTGCCAAGAATTTTAAGACTAGCTTTTGTAGAATTGTATTCATGAGTGGAAAATTATTAAATTGAGACTTGTTTAGAACAAGAGATATTGTCCTATAACAAATAAAAAGAACATAGTGCAAAAAATATGTAATATGTTGTGATCAAGAAGTTAAGCAAGGGCTAGAGAGGTGGCTCAGCAGTTAAGAACACTCGTGCATGTTAAGAGACAGAAATGGAGCTGAAGTTTGGAGGTAGTCCTGTGAAAAGTACAATGGGCAAAACCATTAACAGGACAATAAAACTCAAGGAAAGGTCATGGAGCAGCTAATAAGAAAGCCTGAAAAAATACAGAGAGGGGAAGTCACAGCAGTGGTGACCATGAGCAAGAGAGCAGATTGGGAAATGCTGCCTAAGCCCCAGGTCCACCCATTGCTGCCTGGAGCTCCTCCAAGAGTCTTTCACCATCCCATAACTCAGGTTCCTTATCTAACATGGAAACTAAGTTGTCCTACTTACCTACCTCACAGGGGTGTTGTGAGGATCTAATGAACAGATGAGGGTACACCTTTAGACATGTAGTCACTGTAATGTTACAGGAGTTGGAGGAGACCCCCATAACACTTAAGTGCTCCTGTTGTCCAGCTCAGAGGGCTAATGGCCTGTAAGAGTTATTTGAGGAAAAGGTGAACACGGCATTGTTAATTAAAATGGAAAATGTGAATCAAGAAATGTGATATGGAAATAGCACACAGTTTGTTTTCAAAAGATACAATTTTAATATAGTTGCAATGTATCAGGCTGATGTAACATAACCCCACTGGTTGCTTAATGACCATACTTAACGCTCATACCAATTTGGCCTAGGGACTTAAGGGATAACTGTTCCTTGCCCTCCGGGGTCAACCAAGTCTTAGGGGACTATACATGGGAGCATCTCTCTCTTTTTTTTTTTTTTTTTTTTTTGGTCCTTTTCGAGACAAGGGCTTCCCTGTTAGCCACAGCTTGTCTGGGAACTCACTGTGTAGACCAGGCTGGCCTTGAAACGCACAGAGATTGCTGCCTGCCAATCTGCATCCTGAGTGCTAGGATTAAAGGCCAATGGCCAAGTCCACACGGCCTGCTGGAGCATTTCTGAAATGTCCTGCAATGTGAGTCACCAGTCTTCCTGTTCAGGAGGTCTTGGAGATCCACTAAATGGGACTTCAGTGAGTGTCCAGTCTATAAAGAAGAAAGTCTGCTCATGCTGTCGAAGAAAAAGGAAGCCTGGTCTAGCAAGAGCCCTAAGGACCAGATGTCCCCAACTGACCTCAAAGAAAACAAAAACCCTTGGTGTAATCTGGCTAACTTGTTGGACTTTAAGCATCCAAAGGAAAGTAAATACCAAGAAATAAAATCAGTAAGACCAAGAAATTGGTACTTCAGATATAAAACTTGAGATCTTGTGAATTAGTCACTTGTTCCTGTTGCGTGATAAGCCAACCATGGACCAAGAAACTTATAAAAGGAAGAGTTTATTTGAGCTTACGACTGGAAGTTCCCAGGGAATTAGAGTCCATTGTGGCTGGAAGGCACATGGCGGCTTGGAGATCTGGAGCAGCAAACCGAGGGTCCACATCTCGCAAAGCAGCACAGGAAGACGAGAGAGCAACTGTAGACAAAGAGGCTTGTTAAAAACTCAACTAAGCCTGCCCCCAGTGACACACTTCCCCCAAGCATGCCACACCTCTAAGACCTTTCTTTTATTTTTTGTTTTTTTTTTTTATTTATTTTTGTATTTTTTATAATTTTTTTTTCTTTGTCTTCTTTATTTTTTACAAAAAAACGCCACCAACTGGAGACAAATGTCTGGAATACCTAGAGCCTATGGGGGACACTACATTCAAACCACACATACTCTTCCACTCCCTGGCCCCCCATAGGCTCCTGAAACTATAAAATGCAAAATGCAATTTAGTCCAACCTTAAAAGTGACCCTTAGTCTTTTCAGTTTCAATGGCCATTCAAAAGTCCACAGTCCAAAGTCTCTTGAGACTCAGGGCTATCTCCTAAACATGTAACTTCTGTAAAATCAAAAGACAATTACAAACTCCAGACATACAGGTGGAACTTGGATACACATGTCCCATGTCCAAATTAGGGAGGAACTAGAAGGTATAGTGAAGGAAATTACTGGACCAAAACAAGACCGAAAACCAGCAGGGCAAATCACAGTCCATTAGGTCCACATGCAACTGTCTGGGACTTGACTTCCAAAGGGCTTAGATGGCTCCGCTCTTCCACATTGGTTGCAACAATCTCTTCCTTAGAGGTCACCAGTTTCCCTGTATGCACTCTCCTGGCAAATATCTCACCAGATGGCATCTCGAATGTCTTCTGGGGTTCTCCCTGCCAACAGGCTTCACATCTCAAAAGGCTTCATTACAATGGCCTATCAGGGCCCCTACTTTACTCAGGACGACACCCCTGCTTGAACTCTGCCTGGGCTCCTTTGGCTCTCTGAAATACCATGGAGAAGAACTGAAGTGACCCCCTTCACTCTTGCAGACTTCCTTGCCTCTAAAGCAGCATTCACGTGAAGTGAAACTGGTGAGTTTTGGCTGCAATTCTCAGGATGGACCCTCTTCCTATATAACCAACAATTTGTAATTTTTGTTTCTGCCCTGGACATTGCTGGAGGATTTGCTGGATGTGGTCTTGCCCCGAAGGTACTGATTCTTTTGTTTACTTGTAAATCTCCAGGCTTCTCCTTAAATCTTTAATCTCCTTATGAAAGGAAGCCTCTCCTTCACATGCCTTGGCCCCACCTTTAATCTCCTAGTGCAGTTATTTCAGATCCAAACTGTACATTCTGCATTTCTTTCTGCCCCACTTGCTCTCTTTTTCACTGTAGAGTCTATGATAATATTCACCATTAAAAGCCCACGCCACCAGTTCTACATTTAGGCTGTCTTGAAAATATCCACTGCCAAAGACATCAGTCCATTGCTTTTCAACTTAGCATCAGGCAAGTATTTGGGCTGTGGGCAAAAACTTGCTGCCAGATTCTTTATCAAACTTGATTGAACAAACAACCTGTCACCCCCCACTGAGTGGTGTAGGTGTTTGGGCACAAACAGCCTGCAGATAGGTTTGTGCATGAAGGATGCTTGTATCATGGATTATCACTTATAGCTAAAATGAAAAAAAAAAAAAACTGAGAGAACGATGCAGGACAGTTATGGCCGAATGTGATTGATGGGGGATGGGTGGGGCGGGGGAGGGAAAGGGAAATAAGCCTGAACTGAATTGGAAAAAATGTATGAAATGCACAAAGCATCAATAAAAACTAATTTAAAAAAAACAAAACAAAACAAAACAACAAAAACAAAACAAAACAAAACAAAATAATCCCAGTTTCTGCCTAAGTCTTTATTTTCCCCTGGAACTACATCTTTTGCAGCCATGCTTTCTTCCAGGCCTCCACTAGAATGGCCCTTAAAGCTCTGCTTACAATAGTCAACAGCCTTTCCAGCCCAAAGGTCCAAAGTCTTCCACACTTCTCCAATGGTCAGGTTCTTCACAGCCAGCAGCCCACTAACTGTATTCGTCACTTTTCTGTTGCTGTGATAAAGCACCATGACCAAGGAACTTATAAAAGGAAGAGTTTATTTGAGCTTACGACTGGCAGTTCCAGGGAATTAGAGTCCATTGTGGCTGGAGGCATGGCGGCTGGATCTGGAGCAGCAAACCGAGGGTCACATCTCGCAAAGAGCACAGGAAAACAGAGAGAGCAACTGTAGACCACAGAGGCTTGTTAAAACTCACTAAGCCTGCCCCCAGTGACACACTTCCCCCAGCATGGCCACACCTTCTAAGACTTCCAAAAACAGCACCACCAACTGGAGACAAATGTCTGAATACCTAGAGCCTATGGGGGACATTCATTCAAACCACCACACTTAGTAAAAAGACAAAAAGAAAAAAGGGAGAGCACTGTTGTTTGGCCTGTCTTCAATTCTTACTGGCAAGTGCATTTTCTCTGTGGCTGCCACTGCTTTTGCCACTCTTCAAAGACATGAGACACAGCTTTTTAATCCTCCAATACAGACCGAAGACTCATCTCTCTCCAAGAATCCTCCAAACCTTCAATGCCAGATGGGGACTGCTGAGACATCCAGCTTGTGGACTAAACAGCTAAGGGAATTTCAGTCTCATCAGAGTGTAGACTGCCATTGTTGGACTACCTGGGCTGTATCATGGAGGCCAGTGCAGGGGGGTCAAGACAGGATGCAAGCTTAATGGACTTCATTTGGGGGACCTTGGGAGGGAAAGACCCCAGTGTGGAGCACAAGGGCAGGATTGATGGTTGTTTTGGCTTGCCAAGAGGAACCTTGGAGCACTTCCTTAAGGAAAACATGACATCCTTTAGAAAAAAAAAAATCCTCAGATTCAGGTGATATGGATATATATATATATATAGTTATATATTGAAGCAATACAATTTTAAGATAACAACAACAAAAGAACTGGAAAAAAACAGGAAAGACTCAGAAAAAAATGTAAGACATGTATGGTAGAGTGCATAGACTCAGGAGGGGTGCGCAGCATGGAAAGGGAAGTGACTCTAAATTTGATTGAAAAATGATGTATGATTTATGGAAAAAGTTTAATAACAATAAAAAATAAATTAAAAATAACCTAAACATTTGAATGCTGGGTGTGGTGGCACATGCCTTTAATCCTAGCACTTGGAAGGCAAAATCAGATCTTTGTGACATAGAGGCCAACCTGGTATGCATAGGGAGTTCTAGGCCAGCTGTGACTGCAGGGAAACCCTGTCTAAAAACAACAGAAACAACAACCACAACAAAGTCTGAACATTTTATAAAGGCTGATTAACTGATTAGAACCTCAGGGACTGTGGAGAGTGTGGAATTATAATGCAGAGCTTTTATACAGTTTAACTTGAGCCATATTTAGCCCTAAATAGCCATTCCTTGCTCATGTCTGTTTTTGACATAGCATCTTTTCGTATGGAATGCAGCTTATGTATACCTTTTGTTTTTAATATTTAAACTAGGTTAAACATATTTTTCTGTGGATATTTATCGATTCTTTGGAGGTGAAAGCCTTCAAAATCCTTTCTTATGCCTTGTTCAAATACTCATTACATAATAAACATCTACCGACACAGCAAACAAAACAAAACAAAGCAAAACAAGCAAAAAAACCCATAATACCTAAAAACCAAAAGGCTGAGTGCCATCAGATAGCATCTGAGGCTAACGGCTGAAATTTCTCTTTTGTTGTAACCATACAATTAATTTTTCCACCAAATGTCTTTGAAAGGATCTTTATTTATGCCATTTTTTGTTCTTTTACCATAAAAACTTTATGCAAATGCTTCCATACTGGAACTTGGAGTTTTGGGTAACCTGAATCTCTCTATTCCAGGCCCCTGGTCACTCATATTTGACTCCATAATAAGCTATTGCTTATTCCTTAAAAATAAATAAATTAACTAAATAAAAAAAAAAGAATTTATGGGGGATAGAAGAGATGGCTCAGTGATTAAGAGCACTGACTATTATTACAGAGAGCCCTTGTTTGAATTACAGCACACACATGATGACTAACAACTGTCTGTAATTCCAATTTCAGGGAAACTGACAACCTTCTCTGTACTTTGTGAGCACTACAAGACATGGACGTACTTAGGTAAACACAAGCAGGCATAACACTGAGACGCATAAAAATCAATAAAGAAATACATTTGTGGTAGTAGTGTTATAGCTCTATGGTAGAATATCTACCTGCATATATGAGGGCCAGGTTTAACTCTAAGCATGAAAAAAAAAAAGGAAAAAAAATGTTAATGCTATCATGATAAAAAGTTTTAAAAAGAGGAGTGAAGGCAGCAGTCCTTGATAAATAAGAAAGACATTGCTTAAAATATAGCATGGATACAGTTTTTCTCCTAGAGGGAGTTTACTGGGGATCCAGGTGAAGTTCAGGACAGAGGTGGGATTGATGGGCCTCCTGGGGTGGAAGAGACTGAGGAAGGACTGTGGAGATTCAAAGCAGGGAGAGTCACAGAAGACAAGCAGAAAAGAGAAAAAAACCATAAGGATCTGAAGAAACTCCCCTTAACTATTGAGCTGTGAAATGCAAAGATATAAAAGCAGAGAATCTAGAATGATCTCTCAGAGAGGAGAAATATTGTAATTGTGCTAAGAATTGCCTAATGTTTCTAGTACTTCATGAGCAGAAAATATCAAACCAATTAAAATGAAAATTAGTATTTTCAAAAGAAAAGCCAAAAATAACCCAAATATGACCTATTTAATGTTTTCTATCAAATTAACAAAAATCTGCATATGCATAGAAATATGAAAATCTAGCCAATAATAAAGAACTATTTAAAAATAAATTCAGGAAGAAATAAAGAAAATGATAGAATTAATGAAAGGAATGCTAAATATTTGTTATAATTACATTCTTCCTCTTGAAGAAGCTAAAGGACAATTTCACCATGTTAAGAAGAAAAAAAACAGATTCAAAACAAAACAAAAAATCCTATGTTCTTCCAGCAAGGACAACTCCAATATGTATAGAAAATGATGTTCTTAATTCATTCAATTGGCATTAAACTTTGACTAAAGCTTACAGCGTAGGTGATGGTGTATAAGTGTTGAAAAATAAATTCAAAGAAACATTGAAAATGTATAACCAACCAATGGGGAATGATCAGATATAAGATTGAGAAAATATATAAATGCTTGATAAATAGATGCTATAGATAGATTATAGATGATAGATAGATGATAGAAAGATTAATAGGTAGATGACAGATAGCAGATTATATATTATATATATAATATAGAGTATATAATATATATATATATATGGATATTAAAATGTGTGGGTGATGAGAGTACTCAAAAGCTGGACATACACATATAAAACATTTTCATAAATGATGATGATGTTTTCCAAGATTTATAACAACTGAACCATACATATCCAAGATTCTCATTGAACACCAACAATGAACAATCATTAAAAATGCACCAAATCAGTTCATGTCAATGTATTTGAAGTTTTGCTAAGATAAAATATTAAGCCAGGCATGGTGGTGCAAGCCATTAATCCCAGAACTTGGGAGGCAGAGGCAGGAGGATTTCTGTGCGTTTAAGGCCAGGCTGGTCTACACAGTGAGCTCCAGGCCACCTGGGACTAAGAAAAAAAAAGAGGAAATGGAGTGTCTTAGCTGCTTGTCTCATGGTAGCAACAAAACACCTGAGAAAAGCAGCTTCGGGAAGGTTACTTGGCTCACAGTTGCAAGGCTTGTTTGCACTTCCAGTGCATCTCTCATTATGGAAGGGGAATTGTAGCCATACAGCTTGAAGAGGCATCTGGTGACAAAGCCTCTGAGGTCAGGATGCGATGCAGAGGAACATGGCTACTGATGCTCTGATAACTTTCTCCTTTTTGTTCAATCCAGAATCACATCTCATTTGATGTTGCTACCTCCCACATTAAAAGTAGGTTTTTCCCATCTAGACTAATTGAATAGATTACACCTCACAGGCATACCCAGAGGCTAGCTCCCTCTAGGACTGACAAGACGCTTCTCTTCTGGGTGATCTAGTTTCTACCCAATAGACAATATATACTAACATTATGGAGAATAAAAGCTAGAGATATGGGGGCTGGAGAGATGGCCTAGCGGTTAAGAGCGCTGACCGCTCTTGCAGAGGACCCGGGTTCGATCCCCAGCACCCACATGGCGGCTAAGAATTGTCTGTAACTCCAATTCCAGGAGAACTCCAGTTCCAAGGGAATCCGAGACCCTCTTCTGACCTCCGCAGCATTGCACGACACGGGTGTGCAGACCTACATGCAAACAGTACATTCATACACAAATAAATAAAATTAAATAAAAAAAAAGCTAGAGATATTCTTTAATCCTTCAAGGAAACTTCAGGGGCACTGTTCACTACACACCTCACTATTTTTCTAGTCAAAATCTTGGCTCTGAAATATCACATTTCATAACTGGAGTGATGATAAACCATGTTAATAAACACTCAAATCTCTGATACTTTTATTATTAGAACTAGAATTTTATGTGATTTATATATTCTAACTATTTTATAACATTATTTACATAAAATTCTTTACACTGCGTTAATGGTCAGTTTTATAATTGAGGAAATGGGGAAATTACATGACTTTTGACAATTACATTTGCATTAGCAAACAGTTTCAGGCTGCAAACCAAGGATATGCTATTACTTAGTCAATTCTTGCTGTCCACACAAGCATTCAGAATTATCAGAAGAACAATCATTCAGTAGCTTTGATCCTACAATCTAGATACAGTTTTCACCCGTAGTTTTCTTCATTTTTCCCCTTAAGATGTAAAACTCAAACTTATTGGGGCTGTAAAGATGGCTCAGTGGTTAAGAACACTGCCTTTTATTGCAAAAGTCCCAGGTTTGGATTCTAGTACCCACATGGTGGCTAAAAAACACCTGTAACTTCAGTTCTGAGGGATCTAACACTTCTGTCCTCCATGGGCATTGCACAACACAAGTGTGCTTACATGTATGCAGGCGATACACTCATACATGCATAATAAATAATAATAAAATATTTTAATGGATTCAATCTTATCAATTGATTCAAGATTTAATTTACCCCAATAACCCCATTTTCAAAATTAGATATTCTCATTCTACTCTAGCAAAGTTGGAGAGAAAAAGCAGATAAAATATATGAATCAGATAAGTATAGAAAGTTCATATTTATTGAATGAAATTTATGGAAGTTCTATTGTAGAAACTGGCAAGATCATTCTAAAATGTATGCAGAAACAAAAAGGGTTCTACTATAGATCCATGTGGAGAATCAAAGCAGCCTAATTTGTAAAATTATTGTAAGAGGATAATGATCTAGAAAGTGAAGCTATGGAGTAACAAAATAATTAAGATTATTTGTATAAGAGGTTGTTTAAACATAGACTATGTATGTATAGAGAACTGAGTGTCAACAGCAATGCAACGGGGAGAAAAGAAAGACTTAATAAACTGTTGTAGGGTTGGAGATGTAGCTCAGTCAGTAGTTTGCATAACAATAAAAAGCCCTGGATTCAGTCTCCAGACCACATAAACCAAGCATCATGGTACATGCCTGTAATCCCAATACTTGGCACGTGATTGCAGCAGGATCAGAAATTCAAGGTCATCGCTGAATAATTAGGGAGCCCAGGCCACCCCAAGCAACAGGAGATCTTGTCGCAAAAATAAATAAATAAATAAGGTGACTGGAGAGATGGCTGAGTAGTTAAGAGCATTGGCTACTCTTGCAGAAGTCCCAGGTTTGATTCCCAGACCCCATATGGTGGTTAACAACCGTCTCTAACTCCAGTTCCAGGGGATCAGATTTCCAGTGCCCTAGTCTGACCTCTGCAGACATTTTACCACATAGGTGCACTTGCATACATGAATGTTATAAACTCATACACATAAAATAAAACACATAGAAAACAAATAAATGAATGCATAAATAGTTCTTGAACTAATAAATGTATTAGTAAGAAAAAAAACAAAACAACTTAAGTACATACTTCTAAAGTGGGTGGTCCACTGAAAGGGACATTGAAGGTTTTCTCAAGTTCAAGAGTGCCCACCTCTCTAAGGGAGGAGTCAAGAAATCAAGCAACTTCTCCAGCTTACACATAGGGAGGGGATAAGGAAAAAGCCAAGTGCAGGCCAGATGCAAGCTTGAAATACACACAGGAAACTCTGTGAAATGTGGGTGCAATGTTGGAGGAAGAGCCAGGGGCATAAAAACCAGCTACCTCTGAGCTGGCACTCTCTTGCCATTTTGCAATCATGGGTGGAGGTCACTGGGTTAATGCCAGGACTCTGGGTGGCCATGAGGGGGAAAGAATGCCACTGCTTGGCATATAAGGGATATTTTGCTTCCATTCACTTTATAAGCAATCCTGAGCAAACTCGCTAATCTTCCCCAAACTAAGATTGGAGAGTCTGTTCCTTGATTTGCCTTGGAAACTGTGAACTGCTGACGGGTGATGCCACGTGCATGGGTATCTCCTGGGAGGAAATCTCTGCTACATACATCATTCCTTATATTCAAGGAAATGCAAAGTGTGTCAGGGCCCCAAATGTAATGCTTAAAACAATAATACTTCTAGATGAAAACCAGCTGAGAACTTGAAATTGTGCAAATATTTCTTACATACGATTCCAAATTTAATACTAAGATAATAAAATGATAAATTTAAAAGATTCAAAAATTAATGTCTTTTAAATTTTTGATGATATCTGATGATGTAGAAAAAAATCAGAATATGTCATTTAGAAGTCATAATTGATACTTATACACACACATACATATATGTATGTATATATGTGTGTGTCAGTGTCAGCCAGTTATATCTATAAGACACAGACTCACATCTGTGGATGTTCTTGCAAACACTGATTGTATACCTGAATGAATTAAAGTTATAAGTACAAAGGAGTGTATTTTAATGAAAACCCTTTTAAAAAATTAAATTATGTATGTATATAACAATGTATATGTGGACAATTTCTGAAAGATTTAAAGTGTCTTCATGGCATAATATATTTATCTCTCCATATATACTTTAGAGGAATAAACAAATCAATTTTATATTTCTTATAGATATTTATAATTCCTGTAAAATTCTTCATATCAATTTTATTTTAAATTTCTAGTAGCTTGAAAGAACCAAAATGCTCATCAACTAAACAACATAGTTGAATTTGGTGTATACTTTAAAGAAGCATCCAGGACACCCACCCCTGGAACTTCTCACCCTGGGTTACAGACAGCACCTTCCTGGACTCAGTGCAGGGCTGGTAAGGTGGAACTGCTTTGACCATTGGAGGCCTGACACCTGCCCCTGGAACCTTCCAGCCAGCTCGGGTTCCAGAGAGCACTAAGCCATGGGTGCATCTAGACAGTGTCACAGGGACACAGCAGGTCAACGGGGTACTGGCACGCTGGTCAAAGGAGCAACAACAACCCTCCTGCCCACTCCCCAACCTGGTAGTGCTATGGTGTGGACTATCTAGTGGGCATAGTTTGAGTGAATCTAGTCTGCACAGCCAACCTTGAGGCACCAGAATCCAAAACCACAAACAAACAAACACCAAATCTACATGCCAAGGACAAAATGAAAAAACAACAGGGGAAAAGCTCATAATAAATACACACCAAAATCTACCAGTCTTACAGAAGATTCCTACAAGGAGATCTCCCTGGAAGACAACCAAGATAGAGATTTTAGAAGAACAATTGTAGCCAGTGTGGTGGTGCATATCTTTAATCCCAGCACTCCAGAGGCAGGCGGATCTCTGTGAATTCAAGGCCAATCTGGTCTACATAGTGAGTTCCAGGACAGCTAGGGCTACAAGAATACCCTGTCTCAAAAAGATCAAAAGAAGAAGAAGAAGAAGAAGAAGAAGAAGAAGAAGAAGAAGAAGAAGAAGAAGAAGAAGAAGAAAGAAGAAGAAGAAGAAGAAGAAGAAGAAGAAGAAGAAGAAGAAGAAGAAGAAGAAGAAGAAGAGGTGTAACTGGAGTTAAAGACAGTTCTCAGGCGTCATGTGGGTGCTGGGAATCAAACCCGGGTCCTCTGCAAGAGCAGTGGGTGCTCTTAACCACTAGCCCATATCTCCAGCCCAAGGAGGGGCTATTTTAAGATCAGACAAAATAGACTTCAGAATAAAGTTAATCAGAAGATACAAAGAGTGCCACTACATCCCTATCAGAGGAACAATTAACCAGGAAGACATCACAATCCTAAATGTTCATGCACAAAACTCAGATGCACTGAACTATATAAATACAATTCTGAGAGTCCTTAAGATACAAATTAATCCCAACACAATAATAGTGGGGGACTTCAATACCCCTCTGAGCCCCTTGGATAGATCAACTGGACAAAGAATAAACCCAGAGATATTGGAACTGAACAACACAACAAATGGACCTCACAAACATCTACCCAATAGTTCACCAAAACACCAGAGAATATACTTTTTACTCATCACCCCATGGAACATTCTCCAAAATCGATGACATACTGAGACACAAAAGAAACCTTAACAAATATAAAAGGATTGAAATAATCTCAAGCATACTATCAGACCACAATGCAATAAAGCTCAATATTAACACGAGAATAAGCCCGACTAGCTACAAGAACACATGGAGACTAAACAACACAATCCTGAATAATGAATGGTTCAAGGAAGAAATAAAGAATGAAATAAAAGTATTCATGGAACTAAACGAAAAAGGCAACACAATACAGTAAAACCTGTGGGATACTTTAAAAGCAATACTAAGAAGGAAATTTATAACACTAAGTGCCCACATTAAAAAAAAAAAAAAGAAAAAACCAGAAAGGAACAAATAAAGATCTAACCTAAGACTAAAAAAAAAAAACTTTTAAGGAAATAAACAACAAAATGACTCTAAACCACAGAAAGGAAGAAATAACAAAAATCAGAGCAAGAAATCAATTGATAATAGAAACAAAGAAACAATACCAAAAAAAAAAAAAAAAAAAAAAAAGAAGAAAGAATCAAATGGCTGTATCTTTGAAAGATAACAGAGATAGACAGAGCTCTAACCCTATTAATCACAAGAAAGAAAGAACAACTCCAAATTAATTGTATTTGAGATGAAAAGGGAACCATCACAACAGACAAAGAAAAGATTCAGACAAACATACGAGAATAGTTCAAAGATATATACTCTACAGAGTTTGAAAACCTAAGAGAAATGGATGAACACCTGAAATCCTGGGAACCAAAAAAGCTTAACCAAGAAGAGGTTGACCGTTTTAACAGACCTGTAACATTTGAGGAAATTGAAGATGTAATGAAAAATCTCCCAACTTAAAAAAGCTCAGGACCAGATAGATTCACAGCAGAATTCTATAAAACATTTAATGAGTTCTTACAAACACCATTACTTAAACTGTTCAGAAGGAAACAGGCAGAGGGAAATCTCCCAAAATCTTTCTATGAAACCAGCATCACTCTAATACCAAGACAAGGCAAAGACACAACCAAAATGAAAACAATAGACCCATTTCATTAATGAACACAGATGTAAAAATTCTCAATAATACACTGGCGAATAACATACAGAACCATATCCAAAAAATCATCAATCTTGATAAAGTTGGATTCATACCAGAGATGCAGGGATGGATCAAAATATGTAAATCAAAAAATATCCTAAAAATGCATAAATGGACTGAAAGACAATAGTCACACAATCATCTCAACTGATGCAGAAAAAACCTTTGACAAGATCTAGCAGATGTTATATATTCATATTTTAGAGTAATATAAAACTAAAAGAAAAATCTGAACCCCTGAACATAATAATAAAAAAAAAGAATGGATGTGTGGATGAAACTGATCCATGAATACCAAGTTGATTACATACAGCAAGATGCTTTGGTGTATGATTTTACAGTCGGATCAATATAGATGTGATATTGCATGCATTTCAAAAGCCTCAAAGAAAGAACAGTGTAATTTTGTTCAGAACTGTGGAATTTTAACCCCCCCCAAAATTATACATGTTTAACAACCTAGACCTCTTCAGCAGTTTTAAATTTTAAGCAATGTATATAATATATGCATGAAACATCATGTGACCTTATTAATATGTACAAATTTATATTTGTATATGCCAGCCAAAATAAATTAAATTACAAAAAATTCTGTAAGGGAGAGAATAGCTTCTACAAGTCCTTACCAGCAAGTCATTTATTGTGGTCTTCCCTAGAAAGTGTGAGCTTCTTTGAGATAGACCTTTTAAGCAAATGTAGCAACCCCAGCACAATGCTCCCCACTGGGACATGCGGGTCTATGACAACCTTCCCAGCACCTGGGGGAAGAAATTTTGACACCATAACAAAGCACCCTGATTGAAATTTGTCCTATATCCCCACATTTTACCTGACTCATTCAGATCTCTAATCCTACAAAATTCAAGAAAATCTGTCCCCAGCACACATTCTTTTCTATTCCCTGCCAAACAAGATAAACAAGTTCAGGTTGAACATTTCTTTTTTTATTTTTAATATGAATATATATATATTTTTTTTTCAAATCTAAACACTTGTCCCCCCATCCCCCCACCCCACCAGAACTCATGCATTCTGCCAAACATGCTTTTCATCTCTTTCTCAGTCTTTCTCAATATTCTCCATGTGGAAGTTGATTGTTTTGAGCAGAAGTTCACTATTTCAGTCAGTTCTTTGGTGCAATCCTTTCTGTTGTTGTTGTTGTTGTTGTTGTTGTTGTTGTTGTTTCCAATATGTGTCACTCCCAACTGCTTGGACAAAAGCTCAAGGGGTTGTGCACCAGAAATACTTACAACTAGATAATTGGCACCAGCATCTACAGATGAGGGATACCATTCCTTGTTTGTTTTTCTGGGACTGTGTTACTTCACTCAGCATTATGTCTTCTAGCTCCAGCCATATTCCTGCAAAGCTCATGATGTCATCTTTCTCTACTGCTGCATAGAACTCCGTTGTGTTGATGTGCCACATTTTCTCTATCCACTCGTCAGGTGAGGGGCATTTGGGTTGGTTCCAGTTCTTTCTATTGTGAAGAGAGCTGAAATAAACATGGCCTTGCATGTATCTCTGTGGTGGGGTGAGTCTTGGGGGTACATGCCAGGAAGTGGTATGGCTGGGTCGGGTGGCAAGTTCATTCCAAGTCTTCCATGGGTTCTCCACACTGCTTTCCATAGTGAATGTACCAGTTTACATTCCCACCGGCAGTGGATGAGTGTTCCCCTTTCCCCACAACCTCTCCAGAATTTGGTAACGTTTGTTTTTTTGATCCTAGCCAGTCTTATTGGAGTAAGATGATATCTTAAAGTGGTTTTGATTTGCATTTCCTTAATGATTAGTGGTGTTGAACACTTCTTAAGGTGTTTTTCAACCATCTCTAATTCCTCACTTGTGAAGTCTCTGTTCAACTCTTTGCTCCATCTATTGAGTGGGTCAATTGTTTTCTTTCTTCTTTGTTTTTTGAGTAGTTTATATATTCTGGAAATCAAGGCTTTGTCAGATGATTCTTCAATTAAGGTTTCCTCCCACTCTGTGGGATTTCTCTTCACTTCCTTGATTGTTTCTTTTGATGTACAGAAATGAGGTCCCATTTGTCACTTGTCAACCTTAATTCTTGTGCAGCTGCTGTCCGATTTAGGAAGTCTTTTCCTATGCCTATGTCTTGTAGTCTGCTGCCAACTTTTTCTTCTATCACCTTCAGAGTTTGGGGTTTCACGTTGAGGTCTTTAATCCATCTGGAGTTGACTTTTGTACAGGGTGAGAGGTAGGGGTTTAATTTCATTCTTCTACAAGTGGTGATCCAGTTTTGCCAACACCACTTGCTGAAGATGCTGTCTTTTCTCCATTGTGGTTTCTTGGCCCCCTTGTCAAATATGAGATGGCTGAAATTGTATGTGCTCAGATTTGGATCTTCGGTTTTGTTCCATTGGTCAACAGGTCTGTTTTTGTGCCAGTACCAGGCTGTTTTTATGACTATAGCCCTGTAGTATAGTTTAAAATCTGGTATAGAGATCCCTCCTGTGTAGCTCTTTTCACTCAGGATTGATTTGGCTATTCGGGGTCTTTTGTTTCTCCAAATGAATTTAAGAACTTTTGTTTCCAAGCCTGTGAAGAAACTCTTGGGGATTTTGATTGGGATTGCATTAAATCTATACAAGAGTTTTGGTAAAATGGACATTTTTACAATGTTAATTTTCCCAATCCATGAGCATGGGAGGTTTTTCCATCTTCTGAGGTCTTCTTCAATTTCTTTCTTTAAGGGTTTAAAATTTTTGTTGTAGAGGTCTTTGGTGTCTTTGGTTAGGTTTGTTCCTAGGTATCTTATTGTTTTTGAGGCTATTGTGAGTGGGAAGGTCTCTTTGAATTCTTTCTCCAGTTGCTTGTTCTTGGTGTAAAGAAAGGCCATTGATTTTCTAAGGTTAATTTTGTATCCTGCCACTTTGCTGAAGCTGTTAATCGTTTCTAGGAGTTTTCTGGTGGAGTTTTTTGCATCCCTTAAGTAAACAATCATATCATCAGCAAATAGGGATAGTTTGACTTCCTCTTTTCCAATTAGTACTCCTTTAATATCCTTTTCTTGCCTTATTGCTCTAGCAAGTGTTTCAAGCACTATATTGAAGAGGAGTGGTGATAGGGGGCAGCCTTGCCGAGTTCCTACCTTTAAAGGGAATGTTTCTGTCATTTCCCCATTTAGGATGATATTGGCTGTGGGTTTCCTGTATATGGCTTTGATTACATTGAGGAATGATCCCTCCAATCCAATTCCTTCTAGGACTTTAAGCATGAAGGGATGCTGGATTTTGTCAAAGGCTTTTTCAGCATCAATTGAGATGATGGTGTGGTTTTTGTCTTTGATTCCGTTTATGTGTTTGATGATGTTTATTGATTTTCGTATGTTGAACCATCCCTGCATCTCTGGTATGAATCCAACTTGGTCATGATGGATGATCTTCTTGATGTGGGTCTGTATGCGATTTGCCAGTATTCTGTTTAGAATTTTGGCATCTGTGTTCATGAGGGAGATGGGTCTATAATTCTCCTTTTTAGTTGGATCTTTGCCTGGTTTTGGTAATAGAGTGATGTTGGCTTCATAGAAGGAATTTGGGAGAATTCCCTCTGATTGTATACTTCTAAACAGTTTCAGAAATAATGGTTGTAGGTCTTTTTGAAATGTTTTATAGAATTCTGCTGTGAAACCGTCTGGGCCTGGGCTTTTTTTAGTTGGGAGGCTTCTTACTACATCCTCTATTTCTTCATATGTTATGGGTCTGTTTAAGCTGCTGGTCTCCTCTTGGCCAAGCTTTGGTGATTCCCAGGATTTCAGATATTCATCCATTTCTTCTAGATTTTCAAACTTGGTAGAATATAGGTTCTTGTAATATTCCCATATAATTTTCTTGATCTTTTCCTTGTCCGTTGTGATATTTCCCTTTTCATCACAGATTGTATTGATTTGGAGTTGTTCCTTCTTTCTTTTTGTTAACTGGGCTAGAGGTCTGTCTATCTTGTTTATTCTTTCAAAGAACCAACTTTTGGCTTCATTGATTTTTTGTATTGTTTTCTTTGTTTCTATTTCATTGATTTCTGCTCTGATTTTTGTTATTTCTTCCTGTCTGTTGCGTTTAGGGTTCATCTGTTGTTGCCTCTCAAGTGCTTTTAGCTGTAGTGTTAGATCATTCACTTGTGCTCTTTCTGTTTTTCTAATGTAGGCACCCAGGGCTATAAACTTCCCTCTTAGGACTGCTTTTAAGGTATCCCATAGGTTTTGTTGTGTTGTATTGTCATTGTCATTCAGTTCCAGGAATGCTTTTATTTCTTTCTTTATCTCTTCCTTGACCCATTCATTATTCAAGAGTGTGTTGTTTAGTCTCCATGTGTTCTTGTAGGCAGTAGGGCTTATCCTGGTGTTGATGTTGAGCTTTATTGCACTGTGGTCTGATAGAATGCATGAAATTATTTCAATCTTTTTGTATTTGTGGAGGTTTCTTCTGTGTCCCAGTATGTGGTTGATTTTGGAGAATGTTCCGTGGGGTGCTGTGTAGAAAGTGTATTCTATGGTATTAGGGTGGAATATTCAGTAGAGGTCTATGAGGTCCATTTGTTGTATCATACTGTTCAGTTCAGATATCTCTCTGTTTATTCTTTGTCCTGTTGACCTATCCAAAGGACTCATTGGGGTATTGAAATCCCCTACTATGAATGTACTGGGTAAGTTTGTGACTTGTTGTCCTGGAGAATTGTCTTTATAAAGTTTGGTGCACCAGATTTTGGGGCATATATATTCGTAATTATGAAATCTTGGTGAATTGTTCCTTTGATAAAAATGTAATGACCTTTTTTTCTCTTCTGATTTCTTTTACTTTGAAGTCTATTTTGTCTGATATTAAAATAGCAACAACTGCTTTCTTTTTGGTACCATTTGTTTGGAATATTTTTTTTTTCCATCCTTTCACTTTAAGGTGGTGCCTGTCCTTGAAGGTAAGTTGTGTTTCTTGTAGATAGCATATCGAAGGATTCTGTTTCCTAATCCAATCTCCCAGTCTATGTCTTTTGATTGGGGAATTTATTCCATTAATATTTAAGGTTTGACTGATACATTTGTGGTGCTTCATTTTGCCTTATTATCCATTTGTGGTTTGGGTTTCGGTTTCTACTTCTGCAGTTATGCTTTTATTGATTTCTCTTTCTAGGTGCCTGGGGTTGGTTGCTCCTTTCTTCTGTTCTTTGAATTGCTTCAAGTATTCTCTAAACGGTTGGTTTTACGGACATGTATTCTTTCAACTTGTTTATGTCATGGAAGTTTTTTCCCTCTCCTTCAACTATAATTGACATATTTGCTGGGTAAAGTAACCTGGGTTGGCATCTATTGCCCTTTAACACTGGGAATATTTTGCTCTAGGTTCTTCTTGCTTTCATAGTTTGCGTTGAGAATTCAGTTGTAATTCTGATAGGTTTCCCCTTATAGGTCACTTGTTGTTTTTCTCTTGTGGCTTTAAGGATTTTGTCTTATTTTGGGGTGTCTAGCATTTTAACTATGATGTGGCATGGAGAATTTCTTTTCTGATCTTGTCTGTTTGAAGTTCTATGTGCTTCTTGTATTTGTATTGGTCTGTCTTTTTTTTAGTTTGGGGAAGTTTTCATCTATTATTCTGTTGAAGATCTGATCAATACCATTCTCTTGGGATTCTTTGCCTTCCTCTATTACTATGATGCAGAGGTTTCATCTTTTCATAGTGTTCCACAGTTCCTGGTTGTTCCACTTTTGTGTATTTTTAAATTTTTTGTAATCTTTTTTTGTTTTCAGTTGTTCTGTGTTATCTTCCAGGTCTGATGTTCTTTGTTCTGCTTCCTCCATTCTGATTCTGAGGCTTTTTCCATTCCTTTCCTCTTGATTGGATCAGTGTTTGATTTCCTTTTTCATTTCCTCTTCTGATTTCTTTAGTATTTCTACTTGTTTTTGGAGCTTCTCAGTCTCTTCCTGTAGCTCTTTGCTTCGCTGGTTGGTTTCCTTATCTTTTTCAGCATGGGATCTTTTCAGTGTTTCTACTTCCTTCTGGAATTTGTCATTCTCTCTCTCTAGGTCCTTCTTGAGTTCTTCATTCTTTTTTCTTAGTTATTTGATTTGCTCTTTATAATCTTGTAGCTCTTTGAATATGTTCCCAATTGTATTTCTGATATTTGTGTCCTGGGGCATCCCCAGAGGGATCCCACTGTAGGAATCTTCCATAGGGTTGGTAGAGCTTGGTGCAGGATTAACCTGCCCATTTCCCATGTTTTCTCTTCTTCGTGTTCCTGGCATATGGGCTTCTCCTTGCCTGTATTCCAACGTGAGTCCTAAATGCCTCTTCACTGTGCTGAATGCTTGCTTTGCTTGCCTCCTTCAGATGCCTTCTTCATCCCAGTTGGCATGGGGGGGGCTCTTTAGCTTGCACCCAGTACCTGTGCTTCAGCTAGTCTCAGGAGACCTCAGATCTCAAGACTCACACAACCCTACCTTTAATACCAGCTGGGAGGATAACTCCACTCCCACAGCCAGGAAAGCCAATTAAGCCAAAGACAACTGAATTAATGGATTAACTAGGTTAAGTCAATCAACAATCAGCCTTGCTGAAGCACCCAGTTCCTACCTACCTTCCTGTGCTTCAGCTGGTCTCAGGAGATCTCAGATCTCTTGAGTCTCAAGACTCACACAACCCTCCCTTTAATACCAGCTTGGAGGATAACTCTGCCCCCACAGCCATGAAAGCCAATTAAGCCAAAGACAACTGGATTAACAGATTAACTAGGTTAAGTCAATCAACAATCACCCTTGCTTCAGCTGGTCTCAGGAGGTCTTCTGAACATTTCTTATCCCAAATACTTGATATCAGAAATGCTTCAGGTTACAGAGTTGTTTAGATTTCAGTAATAATATGTATAATAAAATATATCTGGATGGGACTCAAGTCTAGACATAAAAAACAAGAATAAGCATCCACTTAGCCAGGTATGGTGGTGCACTCCTTTAATCCCAGCACTAGGGAGGTAGAGGAAGGTGGATCTCTGTGATTTCAAAGCCAACCTGGTCTACACAGTAAATTCCAGGAGGAAGCTACAGAGAGACCCTGTCTCAAAAAGACAAATAAATAAATAATTAAAATAAGTATCCACTGATCCACAAATTATGTGTGGTCCCAAAGGAATCTAAGTGAGATAGGATAAAACCCTCATCTCTCTTCAAAAGAATGCATGATTTTACTTTAGATATGTCTAGAAATTTTAAAATAATATCTAGTGATATACCAAATCAATATTCTTTTTCCCCCCTTTGGATAAATTTTATTTTACTTATTTTTCTTTTTTTCTCTTTTATTTGTTTATTTTTAAGGAATTCTACAATATAATAGCACAATTGTTTTCAGATAACATTGACGTGACTCAGTTTGCCATACAATTAGGTAATTGGTGCATGTTTTTGATGTGAACCAATTTATTAAGCATAAGATGAATGTAAGTAACATTCATGTAAAACCAATTTGCAAATATCTATGTCCAAATTTTGAACAACCTAAGGTTCCCATAGTCCAGTTGGAGAAGCTTGTATGCACAAGCATGTTGATAAAATAGGAGTCCAGTCTATATTGCTGTAGTCTCACAATTCACCCCAATCTCTCCACAGCCCTTACATTCTACCATGCCTCCTCTTCTGCAGGTTGTTCCCTAGGATTTGGGAAAGGGCCACAAGTGGGTGAGAAGCAAAACAGTCTATTTTCTCTGGAGATATCATTTTGGACTCTAGTCTGTTCAGGTTGATCCCCTTCATGGGTTGACAGCTTATCCAGTGATATCTTTTTAATCCTACTAACGAAGCACAAGCAATTGGATGTAAAGGCATTTAAGCAGTACTAATTATTATGGAAAGCTAAACTGTGAGCATAGACACAGATGCTTGGATGGTATGCTAATCCACAAACTGTGGTTTCTCTATAAAGTGTGATAAGTTCTTTTTGTGGCTTATAACATCTCCTAACCACTAGAGAATGTAAGCTTGTGGGATCTGCTGTGAGTTATTCCTCCATGAGAGAGCTAATAGCCAATTAGATTAGAGATATAGAGAGAGACAGATGGTTGCCACTGTTGCACAGTATCTCCAGGCAGTTGAGGTGTAGCTGATACTGATGTAGGAGTCTTGCTTGTCTCAAGGAGACCAATATTTTGCTGTATTGCTTTAGTGGCTTTTGGTAACGCTCTCTGGCATTTCAGAGGCCAGTTGTACATTATAAAGTGACATCTCAAAACATTTTTTCATGCTCACACCAGGTCTTCAACAACAGGGACTTACTGCCTTTCTCCTTGCATATATCCCACTTGTAGGCAAAAGGCCTTTTATAATTTTGGGGGCTTGGATCCTCTATCCAACATCTCCTAGGGAGAATAATTCATTGCTGATATCAGAACTTTCCTGTACCAATATATTTTGCTTAATTACACAGCTTATAAATACTTTACTATTGAATTTGGCTATAAATAGAGAATTATCTTTTCACAGTTTCTATCCCTATAAGTCAATTAAAAAATGGTAGTTATATCTGTTTTATAAGAAATTACCACTATAGCAGTTGGCTCTAGTTACAGTTAGGGAATGACTTCAGCACCATGATGTTTTTCTTTTTCCTATAAAGTGGAGAGGTAGGAAGGTTTCTCAGCATCTGGAAGGTAAACTTTGTTAGGATCCATTATAAACAGTTAACCCAAATAGAATTCAGAGAGATGCTCAGTGTCTGTGACTCAGGCAGTCTGAGTTTCCTCTTTCTTTAATGTTTAGATGGGTCAGCCTCTCTGCTAGAATTTCCTAGTCCAAACTGCACAGCCAAAACTTGTACTTTTTTAGGCATTTAGATTGGTGTTTTTACCTATGGGAACATACAAATCTCCTCCCCTTGTTAGTTTCAAGATCTCAAAATTGAAAATTTATCAATAGGTTTGGAACACAGAGTTTTCCATTTGTATCCCAGAAGGGAATCAATATTCTTTCCAAAGAGAAGTGGACATCTCTGGAAAATGCAAAAGAAAGAAATTAAGATAGGACCAGATAAAGTATTTCTGTGGACCATAGATATATTCAGTGTATAAATCATGGAATTTATTTCAATAATTTATACATATAAACACATAATACATATGTCAGATCTACAGTTCAAGTATAGGCTGTTTATTATTCATCAGCTATGACCTAATTTACTCAAAGAAAAAAAGATTAATAGTTCTACTTTCTGTTGTCTCCAGTATCATTTTCCACACTCCTCCTCTTTCTACAAAGGTGTCTCCTTCTCTCAGCCAGGCTGCTTCCACAGACTTTGTTACACTTTACATGTAAACTATATAGCATATGAAATCACCTGTCTTTACTCATGTCTGCCTCTGAATATTGAGTAATGTTTGTAAACTTAACAGAGTAAATTCTATACCTATCATATGTGAGGTCCTGTCAGTGACTGGGGATGGAGAGAATAAACAGCAATTCTTGCTTAAGTACAGATGTTGTCTCAAGAGCAAATAAACAAACCTCCAAAGACTAACTGGCATTCTCTTGACACTGGTGGCAGCTTGAGATGAACTGATGTTTGACTTTTTTAACTGAGGAGGAAAGAGCAGGGGCAAGTACTCTCACAAATATTTAGATTCAAAGTACAAATACCAGAGGCCAGAGGAGCTCTTTAGACCGGCCAAAGGAAAGTTCAGTAACACACCAGGAGGTAATTAGGAAGGTAAACACTTCAACAAAATGCAAAGACATATTCCAGGAGAATGAGATTCTAAAGTCAAGTGGAGAAAACTTTGGCTTGTTTACTTTAGTTAATATGAATGCAAGTTTTCAAAATGCAATCCTCCAAAAAAGCAGGAGTTCTCACCAACCAGACTGAATTATCTACAAAGACTTGTAATTGTGGCAATGATTATTTTATTCCAAACTTTCAATATCTAAGTAAATGAATTTTGGTTTGGGCTCAGCCTATGTGAGAAAAACAAGCACACAAACACAATGCTAGTTCTTAAAATTTCTAAAATATTTTTTCTCGGTTATAACTTCTGATTTTAAAAGTTCTTAATTATCAATCTTTAGATGTAGTGGTTGCATTGTAGAAATATCAGTTAGGGTTAGGGAAACACACCCTGAAATTTGGCCATTTGTCTCCATCTGTTGCAAAAATGCTTCTTTAATTAGTGGTGAAATCTACATTTCCTTGTGGATTTAAGGAAAAATATATAGAATGTGCTTAGAAATATTATTGGTTTAGGAAAGTGGCAATAGTAGGATCTCCTGAAGGATCTATGATCTTACCAGCCAAAGATAGGAGTCTATGTTTACACTATCATACATGAAATCTCTACTCTTGAGAGAGCCTTAAGTCCAAGAAGAGGCCTCTTGGTAAATTGCAGATAAAAGTGGCACTATTTCACCATTAAGGTTATTTTGGAGGATGGACATTGTATTTTGTAGGCTTGACTTCTGGGTAGAGCTATTTCTTGTTCTTCTTAAAAAAGTATATTGCTAAAACTAAGAAATAGAATGTTTTGGGGGACCTTGAGTTTTTAGGTTCCTAGCTCTAGACATTTCTAACATTTCCTAGATTCTACATTTAACAGTTTTCAATATGTAATCTGTATTGTGTTCATATTTTGCATGATGGAGGGGACTCAGTTGCATCATAGTATTAATCTTCTTGTTCAAGGTAAAAGAGTTGTTTTATCTTTACTACTTCTGAATCTTAGAATACCTAGAAGTATTCTATGATTACCCCAAGTCTGTGTCTCTGAGATCTCCTGTGAACTTAAACACCTGTTAACATTATCTTTGCATTATTGATTGGACTGGCCTAACAAACGACTTCATGGAGTACTCTTCAACTATAGGAGTTTCTTTCCTGGAAAATTAAATTCCTGATTGGACAGACTTATCAAGATTGATAAGTATGGAATATTCTCCCTCCTACCATATTCTCTCTTCATATATCCATTCATGGTGTCTCTGTGCCCAAATTTATTCTTCTGAAATTATCACCTTAATTAATTCTTTAAAGTTCCTTTCTTGAAATGCAATGATATTCTTGAGTATTGGCTATCCAAAATTCACCTTAGACATATGAGGGAGAGGTGGGTCCCAATTCAGCCCTAATGTTTTTAAAGATAAAGCTTCAAATTTTACTTTATTTGGGTGCATTTCGCTATATGTATTTCTTTAACACATATCTATGTCAACTATCAATTACTTCTCAGTTTTTTATTCAGAAAGTGTTCTCCAGTGGGTTTTTTTTTCACTGTGCTCTACTGTGGTCCTCACTTAGAAACTTTTACCAGTCATTTCCAGAGACAGTATTAAGTTTTTATTACATTTGGGGACCATGATTAACGAAAGAGAATCCATCTGCAATTAAAAGGATGGGATATTACAAGGGATAGTGCAAAAACTCAAGACCAGTAAAAGGACTATTGAAAGACACAAGAACGTAAATGTATAGAAAAGTCTGGAGGTTCTTGTCTCAGAATTAGACTAACGAGGAACAGTGCAATAATGGATCCTCAAACTGTCTGAATCTTTGACATCCATTTTCACCCAGTGCCTGACCCACACTCAATTTCAGTAAGTTGTTATATGAAAATCCATCATATGTAGGAGTGCCTGTGATGATTTCTGAGTGATTATTCATTTAGGTTTTCAGGATCTCAAAGCCCTGTCCTGTTATTAGAATTCTTCAACCTGGTGTGTGTGTGTGTGTGTGTGTGTGTGTGTGTGTGTGTGTGTACTAAAATAAAAACTGTGAAAAATTTATGACAATTTTAATTTGGAAAATGACACTATTTATTTGCCCTATGACCATGACAATCACAATCATATATTTGTTCACAAAGTAGCTCTACCACTTGTTTCATTCTCCAGGTCTTGCAACCACCAATTTTCCTATAGCGTTGTCGAATTCTGCTATGTTCTTCATTATGGATAGGGTATTATATACACATTGTCAGACCTCATCCTTTCTAAATTAACCTGGTCTGCACAAGGTGAATATCAAAATGGCTTTGACATTGGCATTCCTCTTACATAGTCTATAAATCTAATTTTGTCTCTGCGGTCTTGGTTCAAGTTGTTTTATTAACTCACCAAATATTTTATTAATTCTTTGTTATACATTACAAAGACAAAATCAATAAGACAAAAACTAATAAAGTTTATTATTATGTTGCGATTTGAATGAGTGTTGAACCCCATAGGGTCAATCATTTGAACCCTTAGTATATACAGTCCCCAGTTGGTGGTGCTATCTTGGGCAGTTATGAAATAAATAGAGTGTGGCCTTGCTGGGAGAAACAAGTCACTGTGGGCAGATATTGAAATTTCATGACTTCCTGTCCCCACTCCTTTGTTGTTGTTCTCTCTCTGCTTAGTGTTCATGCTTTAAGATGGAGCTACAGAGCGAGTTCCAGAGCAGCTGGGGCTACAGGGAGACTCTGTCTCGAAAAAGACCAAAAAAAAAAAATAATAATAAATAAATAAATAAAATAAAAAGATGGAGCTCACCAATTTCTTGTTTTTCAGCCTCTGTTGTTACACCTCCCAGCCATGATGGACACTTACCCCTCTGGAACCATGAGCCAAATAAACCTGTCCTTTTGTAAGCAGCCTTGGCCACAGTATTCATCGACAGCAACAGGAAAGTAACCAATACATTACCTATCTCCTTTATTTCTGAAGCATCTGGTCCTAGCCTGAATCACGTTTCTATGAATCTTTTGTTGTATTGATCCTTCACACCCCAAAATGGACTTGATAAGTTGGAAGTGATGTGAATTTAAAACTTGATCAATTGTGTACCATTTGAGAATGGTGATGGAGTATGAAGGAAAAAGAAAAGAGCAAATATGAGTGGCATGAGTAGGAGAAGGTTGGAACAAGGGAAGATCAAGGCAAGTGAAAGAGAATGCTACAGAACATGCAGTGAGAACCACGGCTCTGACTTATCCCTGGAGAAGGTGGAGAAAGACAGAGGTAGGAATGACAGAAAAAAAATGAGAGAAATCAGCATGGTGAAGGACTTGGGGTGGAGATGTTACAGGAACATTTTTTTTTCATTTAATATTTTTTATTCTTATTTTTAAGGGATTCTACAATATAATGACACAGTTGTTTGCAGATAACATTGATGTTACTCAGTATGTCATACAATTAGGTAATTGGTGCATTTTGCAAGTATCTATGTCCAAATTTTGAACAACCCAAGGTTCCCATAGTCCAGTTGGAGAAGCTTGTATGCACAGGCATGTTGATCAATCAGGTGTCCAGACTATATTCCTATAGTCTCATGATTCACCCCTATCTCTCCACAGCCCTTACAATCTACCACGCCTCCTCTTCCGCAGTTTGTTCCCTAGGCTTTGGGAAAGGGGCACAAGTGGGTGAGAAGAAAACAGTCTAATTTCTTTGGAGTTGTCATTTTGGACTCCGGTCTGTTCAGTTTGTTTCCCTTCACGGATTGACAGCTTTCACAGTGATACCCTTTTCAGTCATACTAACAAAGCTCAAGCTATTGGATGTACAGGCATTTAAGCAGTACCACTTATTGTGTCAAGCTAAGCTGTGAGCATAGACACAGATGCTTGGATGGTATGCTAATCCGCAAACTGTGGTTTCTCTATAAAGGGTGACAAGTTCTTATTGTGGCTTATAACATCGCCTAACCACTAGAGGACATAAGCTTGTGGCATCCGCTGTGAGTTATTCCTCCAAGGAGAGAGCTAATAGCCAAATAGTTTTGGGATATAATATAGACACTTGGCTGCCACTGTTGCACTGTATCTCCAGGCTGTTGAGGTGTAGCTGATATTTTCGGAGGAGTCTTGTTTGTCTCAGGGAGACCAATATTTTGCTGTATTGCTGTAGTGGCCTTTGGTAACGCTCTCTAGCATTTCAGAGGCCAGTTGTACGCTAGCAGGTGACGTCTCATAACATTTTTCATGCTCACACCAGGTCTTCGACAACAGGGACTTACTGCCTTTCTCCTTGCATATATCCCATTTATAGGCAAAAGGCCTTTATATTTGGGGGGGGCGGGTTTGAATCCCCTAGCCAACATCTCCTAGGCAGAATAATTCATTGCTGATGTCAGAGCTTTCCTGTAGTAATATATTTTGCTTAATTACACAACTTATAAACACTTTACTATTGAATTTGGCTCTAGATAGAGAAATATCCTTTCACAGTTCCTATGCCTATCAATCAATTAATACGTTATGCCTGTTTTATAGGAAATTACCACTGTAACAATTGGCTCTAGTTTACAGTTAGGGAGTGGTTTCATTACCATCATGTTTTTCTTTTTCCTATAAAGGGGAGAGGTAGGAAGGTTTCTCAGTATCTGGAAGGTAAACTTCATTAGGGCCCATTATAAACAGTTAACCCCAATATTATTCAGAGAGATGCTCAGTGTCTGTGACTCAGGCAGTCTGAGGTTCCTCTTTCTTTAATGTTCAGATGGGTCAACCTCTCTGCTGGCATTTCCCAGTCCATCCTGCATAGCCATAAGTTGTATGTTTTCAGGCATTTAGATTGGTGATTTTTACCTGTGGGAACATAAAATTCTCCTCCCATTGTTAGTTTCAAGATCAGAAAAATTGAAAATTTATCAATAGGATTGGAACACAGAGTTTTCCATTTGTATCCCAGAAAGGATAGTACCCCACCTCCCACCTCCCTCTTTTTTTTTTTAGGTTTTTATGTTTTGACCTATAGATGCCTAAGTTGTATTACACATACCCATAAACAGGAGCCAAGGCATAAGCTTTCATTAAATTTACCCAAACTGTTTCTCATTGACTGTATGCTACTTATTTGGGAAGGAAATTTAAGCTTAGTTCCTTTAAATTGTCCTACAAGTAAAAGAAAGTGTTATAATGTGATGTTGTATAATTCAGAAAAATATAGAGGCCATTTGTGTACCTTAACCCAATACAAATTATAAATAAAACAATTAACATTTTATATTCCCAATTAGTTCAATTGTATTACCATTTCCACCAAAACCTACACCTAAATTTAACTAATCTAAACAATTCACTAAGCCTTAAAATATCCTATACTTGGTGGATAAAGCTTGGGCAGAGTTGAGTACCTGCTAAATAAATTTTACCCAATAAACACTTTGCTCTTTAACGCTATATGACTGGACTATGACTTCTACTTATTTGGGAAAGAAAATTTAAGCTTAGTTCCTTTAAATTGTCCTACAAGTAAAAGAAAGTGTTACACTGTGATGTTGTATAATTCAGAAAAATATAGAGACCAACCCAATACAAACTATAAATAAAACAACTAGCATTTTATATTCCCAGTTAGTTCAAATGTCAGTATCTAGCTCCTTTTTATTTTTTTTTTTTAGCACAAGCATCCTTCATATAAAACCAATTTGCAAGCAGTTGTGCCCCAGCCCACACAGCCCAAGGCTCCCACCATCCAGCTGGAGGGGCTTGAATGTTCAATCAAGTTGATCAAATAAGTGTCCAGACTATATTGTCGTAGTTTTACCATTCACCCCAATCGCAGCCCCTACAATCTACCACTCCCCCTCTTCCACAGATTGTTCCTTAGGCTTAGAGACAGGGCACAGGTGGACAAGAAGCACAACAGTCTACTTTGTCGGGAGATGTCGTTTTGGACTCTGATCAGTTCTGGCTGTTTCCTTTCATGGGCTGACCGATTGCCTAGGGATAAGCTTTCAATCCTACTAATGAAGCACAAGCAATTAGATATATACGTATTTAAACATTGCTAGTTACTATGGTAGGTTACTTTGGTATAGACACAGATGTTTGGATGGTGTGTTAATCCCTGGATTACTTTTTTTTTTTCCTGAGAAAGATGACAAGGCCTTACTGTGGCTTATAAATCTCCTAATCACTAGAGGTTACAAGCTTGTGACAACATCCACAAGTTATTCCTCCAAGGAGAGAGCTAATAATCAAATAAAGTTGGGATATACAGATATATGGCTGCCACCACTGCACAGTATCTCCAAGCAGGTGAGGTGTAGATGATGTTGGTGGAGGAGTCTTGCTTGACTCAAGGAGACCAACATTTGCTTTATTGGTTCAGTGGCCTTTGGTAACACTTTCTGGTATTCCAGAGACCAACTGTATACTTGTAAGTGCGATCTCGATACAATCCTCCCATGCTTACATCAGGTCATTGACAGCAGGGTGGGCCTTAAAACCTCTTTTCTTGCAGATATCCCAGTTTACAGGCAATAAGCCTTTACCTTTTATGGGGGGGGGCGGCTTGGGTCCCCTGGCTAACATCTCCTTGGCAGAATAATCCATTGCTGCTATCAATACTCTCTTGTATTAATATATTTTGCTTATATGCACCACTTAAAGAGACTTTAGTATTATGTTTGGTTCTGAATAGACAATAATTCTTTTTACAGTTCCTATATATATTAGTCAATTAAAGAAAGCAGTTTTACCAGTTTTATAAGAGATTACTTCTATATTAGTCAGCTCTAATTTACAGTTAGAGGATGACTTCATTACCACCATGTTTTTCTTTGTTCTATGAAAAAGAGGTAAGGAGGTCTCTCATATTGAAACTGTGGTGCACCTAGAAGGTAAGGTTCATTAGGACTCACTGTAAACAGATGTTACACCTATGGTTCTCAGAGATGTTTGATGCCTGTAGCAGTCTGAGGCTTTTCTTCCTTTTAGTGTTAAGATGGGTGAACTCTCTGCTGATATTTCTTGGTACAACCTACACGACGGAAGGCTGTATCCTTTCTTTCTCAGCCTTTGAGTTGGTGACGTTTTGACCTGTGGGAAGATACAAATATTTTCTCATGGTTAGTCTTAAGATTAAATTGAAAGTTTTTGACAAAAAGATTTAATATGTAACTGTATCTCCCCCTTTTTTATTTTATTTTTTGACCCATGAGTCTCAAAAAGGCAGTTGTAGTACACATACCTATAGGAAGGGATCGAAGTGTAAATTTCATCAAATTTATCCATGTTTTTTTTGGGGGGGGTGACTGTATGTTGTTAATTTGGGAACCAAACTTAATTCCTTAAGTTAAATTATCCTACAGGTAAAAGAGGATGTTACAAGATGATACAGCATAACACAAAAATTATAGAGAACATTTGTATATGGTAATCCCAAAGTTATTGTTATATAAATTTTAAGTAAAATACCATGTAATTTTAAATTAAATATACATTAAAAGAATATAGACCCATGTCCCTCTCCCGCCCCTACCACCCCTCCTGGTTCACCATTTCAGTCAGTTTTCTGATGCAGTATACAATCAGAAGGAGTTCTCCCAGATTCCTTCTATGAAGCCAGCATCACACTAATACCAAAACCAGGCAAAGATACAACCAAAAAGGAGAACTATAGACCCATCTCCCTAATGAACACAGATGCAAAAATTCTAAACAGGATACTGGCAAATTGCATACAGACCCACATCAAGAAGATCATCCATCATGACCAAGTTGCATTCATACCAGAGATGCAGGGATGGTTCAACACATGAAAATCAATAAAGATCATCAAGCATAAAAATGGACTGAAAGACAAAAACAACACCATCATCTCAATTGATGTGGAGAAAGCCTTTGACAAAATTCAACATCTCTTCATGTTTAAAGTCCTGGAGAGAATTGGATTGGAGGGATCATTCCTTAATGTAATCAAAGCCATATACAGGAAACCCACAGCCAACATCATCCTAAATGGGGAAATGACAGAAGCATTCCCCTTAAAGGTAGGAACTCTGCAAGGCTGTCCCCTGTCACCACTCCTCTTCAATATAGTGCTTGAAACCTTTGCTAGGGCAATTAGGCAAGAAAAGGAAATTAAAGGAGTTTTAATCGGAAAAGAGGAAGTCAAGCCATCCCTTTTTGCTGATGATATGATTGTCTACTTAAGGGATGCTAAGAACTCCACCAGGAAACTCCTAGAAAGGATTAAGAACTTCAGTAAAGTGGCAGGATACAAAATAAGTCTAGAAAAATCAGTAGCCTTTCTTTACACCAAAAATAAGCAACTGAAGAAGAACTCCAAGAAGACCTTCCCACTTAAAATAGCCTCAAAAACCATAAAATACCTAGGAAAAAACCTAACCAAAGACACCAAGGATCTCTACAACAAAAATTTTAAACCTCTGAAGAAGGAAATTGAAGAAGACATCAGAAAATGGACAAACCTCCCATGCTCATGGATTGGGAAAATAAATATAGTAAAAATGTCCATTCTACCTAAACTCGTATGCAGATTTAATGCAATCCCAATCAAAATCCCCAAGAGCTTCTTCGCAGGTTTGGAAAAAAAAATTCCTCAATTTCATTTGGAAAAACAAAAGACCCTGAATAGCTAGAGCAACCCTGAGTGAAAAGAGCAATACGGGGGGGGGGGGATTTCTATATCAGATTTAAAACTATACTACAGGGCTATAGTCATAAAAACAGCTTGGTACTGGCACAAAAACAGACCAGTTGACCAATGGAATAAAACTGAAGATCCAAACCTGAGCACATACAACTTCAGCCACCTCATATTTGATAAAGGGGCCAAAAAGACACAATGGAGGAAAGACAGCATCTTCAACAAGTGGTGCTGGCAAAACTGGATCACCACTTGTAGAAGAATGAAATTAAACCCCTACCTCTCACCTTGCACAAAAGTCAATTCCAGATGGATTAAAGACCTCAACGTGAAACCCAAAACTCTGGAGGTAATAGAAGAAAAACTTGGCAGTAGACTACAAGACATAGGTGTAGGAAAAGACTACCTAAATCAGACAGCAGCTGCACAAGAAATAAGATCGACAATTGACAAATGGGACCTCATTAAACTCAAAAGCTTCCGTACATCAAAAGAAACAATAAAGGAAGTAAAGGGAAAACCCACTGAGTGGGAAGAAACCTTTACTGCAGATACATCTGACAAAGCATTAATTTCCAGAGTATACAAACTACTCAAAAAACAAAGAAAAAATAAAACAAATAAATCAATCAAAAGATGGAGCAAAGAGCTGAATAGAGACTTCACAGAGGAGGAACTAGAGACGGCTGAGAAACGTCTTAAAAACTGTTCAACGTCACTAATAATTAGGGAAATGCAAATTAAGACCATTCTAAGATATCACCTCACTCCAATAAGACTGGCCAGGATCAAGAAAACAAATGATACCAAGTGCTGGAGAGGTTGTGGGGAAAGGGGAACACTCATCCATTGCTTGTGGGAATGTAAACTTGTACAGCCAATATGGAAAGCAGTGTGGAGAACCCTTGGAAGACTCAAAATGAGCTTGCCATTTGACCCAGTCATACCACTCCTAGGTATATACCCACAAGACTCATCTTACTGCAGAAATACATGCACAGCTATATTTATTGCAGCTCTGTTCACAATAGCAAAAAGCTGGAACCAACCCAAATGCCCCTCAACTGATGAGTGGATAGAAAAAATGTGGTACATGTACACAATGGAGTTCTATGCAGCAATAAAGAAAGATGATATCATGAACTTTTCAGGCAAATGGATGGAGCTGGAGGATATTATATTAAGTGAAGAGGGATGCATATTAAAAGAACAACAATGGAAAGATTGCATCAGATAACTGACTGAAACAGGAACTTTTCTTTGGTAGATGGGATGCCACTTTCAAGTACTGCCAGAAACAGGAGTTGGAAGCTCAGTTGATTTGTGAGATATTCTAGAAAATACCAGTAGGAAATGCAGATATAAGTCAGAGGATGCAATGTGGATGATATGGAGACATTTCCTAAGTGCAAAAATCATTACAGTAAAGGGAGCTGCAAGCCGTTGGGACTGGTAGGGATGGTGTACCACATGCTTCTTCCTTGACTCATTCCAACAGAGGAGTGGGAATGGTTTAGGTTCCCTTATTCTGCCAACAGTGAAGTGTTGCCACTAGGAAATTAATTCCTGCATTCACTTTCATGTCTTCCTGACGAATATTGGTGCTACAGGAGGAAATACTGACCAGGACATATACTCTGAGGGCTGATGACATACATGTCCTTCAGATGATGGAAGAGGCTGGCATGAGAAGGATTCAGAAACCAAATTGCAGTGTAGTTATTGGAAGGTAATAAAAACAGGGTAGCTTGAACCAATCCATATCCATTTCCAGAGATCATTTAGGCTATAGGGTTGAAGGAAGAGTAGAATATTGGAAGAGTACAAGGAAGGGGCTCAGAAATTATGACCAACATACAGACATCCCCATGGAGAAACTTGGAATGGTCCATGCAACAGTGATGAGGGAAGAAGGATTCAGTCCATTCCATGAGTACCATTATTCCACTTAATGATTTTGGAATGGAGGGTAAACAACCATTACATTGTCTCTAGGGGCTTTTAACCCAAGGGGATAGAAGAAAGGGATTGTCATTTACTGATATTAGAAAGATTGTGGGACCAACTTTTATGAGGGGAATTGTGGTAACAAAATCTCAAGCCTTATAGTACCCCTGCAAAACAAATAAAATGATTCTTATGTTGCAGATGTGGTAGGAAAGAAATCTAATATAGAACTAATGAATTCTGACTTCAGTATAACTTGGGTATATGTGGTAGATGAATAGGCACTAAGAAATGCATTTGACAAGATTGTGCAATCCTAATAATAAGTGTACTTGTTGATATATGGAGAAGTAACAGAACATTGGTATTTTCTCCTTGTACTCAAATCACAAAGGCCACCCTGAGTTCAGTCTCAGGCTGAGATAAGACATAGCAGACAACCACAAAACCACAGTCTGTGAACACTTGACAAATGCTGCCTCTTGCAGTGGTCTTTTAAGAAACTCCTACTAAAATGTATTGAACTGGCATCAACGTATTATGGAAGATGTTAAAACCTCACACTTGCCTGCAACATCTGAAATATTTGTAAAAATGCTGACTTTTTAAAATTCCTACAATAGCCTAAGGAGCATGTGTAATTCTGTTCTGGAAGTCTCCAATCCACTAATATGATTACTGCCAAGGGATGATGTGAAAATTATGCTGTGGTCATTTCAGGCAACAGTGAATTCTTCCTGCTTTTTTCAGGTCAGTGAGAGTCAGTAGAAAAGACTATATATCTGCCACTTTGATGGGGTACCACACCTCTGCTTCAAAAGAGGAGCCACAGCTTTAGTCTCTGGACAACTATAGTAGGTATGATGCCAGGATTTACACAAGTGTTCACAGCTACTAAGGCTGGCAAGTCCTGGAAGATGAAAGCAATTGTGTTCCTTCCACGTTTTCTGTGGATGGAAGTTCCTTCTTGGCATCAGTTGTGGTACTCTTGCACATTAGATCAAGAGTCCATCTGCCATAGAGTTCATTGTAGGTAGGTTAGCAGTGACAGCAGTTCCAGTATTTAATGAGATATAAGATAAAACAGAGAATACAGATGGGCCAATAAAGTTGAAGCAAAAGTTTTCAGCAACGGGCTGGGAGATAGCCTAATGAATGAAGCCTCAGAACTCACATAACAGTCCTTGGTAAAGCACAAGCTTGTAATCCCAGCACTTGAACAGCAAGACTAGAGGTGGAACAGGAGAATTCTATGAGGTTTGCACAACAGCTAGCCTCATGTATAGAGCAATAAACAACAAAGAAGTGTCCCTTTCTCAAATAAGATATAACATGTGGACCAACCAACTACTTAAGTTTTCCTCTGACATGAGTACACATGCCATGGCACAACTGGGACTACTCTTATGCATACAAATACACACACTAACATGTATCACATACACACACACATGATACACACATACAAACATACACACACCTCAATAAAATTCTATGAGATGTAAATCAAGAGCACACTAAAGACATCTTACACTATGACCAAATGTGATTTTTTTCCCATGTGATGCATGGAGAATTTAGTATTAGGAAATCAATAAATAAGATATATCACATAGGGGCTCAAAAGATAGCTCAGCGGTTAACAGTACATACTGTAATTCCAGTTCCAGAGGATCCAATGTCTTCTTTTGGCCTCCGTGAATGTTACATGTATGGAGAATTTACTTACATGAAGCCCAAACATTTAAACACATAAAATAAAAATAAATTTAAAAAAGATACATCAAATCAATAAAATGAAATGGATGTGGCCATGTTTTAAAATTATTGTAAAATTTCTATGTCTATGTCTGCATGTATAGAAAACTGTGAAATGAATTCAGTAAAATCAGAAAATAGAGAATCAACATATAGCATTTTTATTCATGAAAAAAATGCCACCTGAAATATATAAAATCTTCCCACCTACAATAGCATGGAAGGAACATAAGTTTAGTAATACATTTCTTGGAAAACAAGAATGATGTACCCAGTAAATCTATAAACTGTTAAAATGGAAAAATTTAAGACACCATACACAGATATCCCATGTTCATGGATAGGAACAATAAAGTTGCTAAACATTCCTAATATCCAAAGAAGCTAAAGATTCAATGCAATCACTTTCAAACATTCAGTGGCTTTTTCACAATAAGAGAAAACAGAAACAAAGAAAGCAATAGTTGTTTTAACTGAGAATGATCAATTATGTGAAAACTAACCTAGATCATCACGTTTTTTTTGATTTTTATGAAATCTTAAGGAAATAGAACAGAGACTTCTGGGGAAAGATAGCCAATCACATATTTTACCCAAGTGAAATCTGTGAATAAGGTGAGGTGGATAACAAACACAAGATCATATTCCACGGATACATAAAAGTAGAAGGAATTGAGACTCAAGGGATTGGTGGCAGGAATGCTATGAAGAACATAAATAAATAAAGCTGCCACAGAAAAAAAGTGGAAGATAGGCCTCCAACCTGGATCTCTGGGAGAGCACAACTGGAAACAGTGACAAGGAATCCAGAGGAATAGGCAGTCCTGGAAACAAAGACCTACTATGCTCCCTGTTCCCACTCATGCCAGATTCCAGGATTAGAGGACAAAGAACAATGTTTCTGTCCATTTATTTTCATTACATTTTAGTATTGCTTTTATTTTGGTTTCAAAATTTGTTTGTTCTGTATTTTTAAAGAGTTTATAATTTTTATTTTATTTTTATGTATTATTATTTTTTAATAAAATATTTTTTAAATTTAAATTAGTTTTTTATTGATGCTTTGTGCATTTCATACATTTTTTCCAATTCAGTTCAGGCTTATTTCCCTTTCCCTCCCCCCCCACCCCCACCCCATCCCAGATCATGCATTCTGCCATAACTGTCCTGCATCTTTCTCTCAGTTTTTTTTTTCATTTTTAGCTATAAGTGATAATCCATGAGCACAAGCATCCTTCATGCAAAACCTATCTGCAGGCTGTTGTGCCCAAACACCTACAGCCCCACCATCCAGTGGGGGGTGACAGGTTGTTTGTTCAATCAAGTTGATCAAATGAGTGTCCAGACTACATTGCTGTAGTTTCACCATTCACCCCAATCGCAGCCCTTACATTCTACCACGCCCCCTCTTCCGCAGGTTGTTCCCTAGGCTTGGAAAAGGGGCACAGGTGGATGAGAGGTAAAACAGTCCACTCTCTCTGGAGCTGTTGTCTTGGACTCTGGTCAATTCTGGCTGTTTCCTTTCATGGGCTGACAGTTTGTCCAGGAATAATCTTTCGATCCTACTAATGAAGAACAAGCAATTAGATATATAGGTATTTAAGCAGCACTAATAGTTATGGTAGGTTACTTTAGCATAGACACATGTTTGGATATGTTAATCCATGAATTACAATTTTCCCCCCTGTTAAATATGACAGGGTCTTACTGTGGCTTATAACATCTCCTAACCTGTAGAGGATGTAAGTTTGTGGCATCAGCCATGGGTTATTTCTCCAAGGGGAGAGCCAATAGCCAATTAGATTTGGGATATACAGGCACATGGCTGCCTCTGCTGCACAGTATTTCCAGGCAGGTGAGGTGTAGCTGGTGCTGACGGTGGAGTCTTGCTTGACTCAGGGAGACCCATATTTGCTTTATTGGTTTAGTGGCCTTTGGTAACACTCTCTGGCATTCCAGAGGCCATCTGTACACTTGCATGTGTGGTCTCAATACATCCCTCCCATGTTAACGTCAGGTCTTCGGCAGCAGGGTCTTATTGCCTCTCCTCCTGTAGGTATCCCAACTTAGAGGCAAGGAGCCCTTACCTTTTGTGGGGCCTTGGATCCCCTGGCCAACATCCACCTGGTAGAACAATCCATTGCTGATGTCAGAGCTCCTGTATTAATATATTTTGCCTGAGTGCATAGCCCTAGTACTTTAGTATTATATTTGGTTCTGAACAGAGAGTAATCCCTTCCACAGTTCCCATGTCTAGTAGTCAATTAAAGAAAGCAGTTTTACCGGTTTTATAAGAGATTACCTCTACAATAGTTGTCTCCAATTTACAGTTGGGGAACGACCTCATCATCGTCATATTTCTCCTTGTTCTATGGGGGGGAAGGCAAGAAAGTCTCTCATATCAGAACCTTTGTGGCACCTAGAAGGTAAGTTTCATTAGGACTCATTATAACTAGTTGTTACCTGTAGGATCCACAGAGGGGTTCGATGTTTATGGCAATCTGAGGCTTTTCTTCCTTTGAATGTTCAGACGGGTCAGCCTTTCCATTGCCACTTTTTGGTACATCCTACTCAATGCAAACCTGTATCTTTTCTTTCTCAGCCGTTAAGTTGGTGACGTTTTGTCCTGTTGGAACAAGCAAATCTTTTCCCATAGTTAGTTTTAAGATTTGAATTGCAAGGGTTTGATGAAAAGGTTTCATGTCTTTCTGTATCCCCCCCCTTTTTTTTAGCGTATGAGTCTCCAGAAGACAGTTGTATTATACATGACTATAGGGTGGAGTCAAGGCACAGATTTCATCAAATTCACCCATGTTGTTTTGGGTGACTATATATGATTAACTTGGGAAGCAAACTTAATTTTTACGTTAAATCATCTTAAAGAGAATGCTACAAGGTGATACTGTACAACAGAGAAATTATAGAGAACATTTGTATGTGTCAATCCCAAAGTTCTTGCTCTACAGATTTTATGTAAAGCAAATGTGGGCAACAGCGAATTATATCTCCATTTAATTCAGATGCATTACCATTTTTATCAGATTCTGTAAACCAATGTTGTTTAATATACACATGTTTACTTTTACTAAGTCCTAAAACACCATGTGTCCTGTAGACAGTGTCTAGGCGAAACTGGGTACTTATTGATGTTTTGTGCATTTCATACATCATTATTCAGTCCAATTTAGACATATTACCCTTTCCCTGTCCTCCACCCCACGCCAGCTCATGCATTCTATCATACATGTTTTGCAACTGGTTCTCAGTCTTTTTAAAGTTTTTCTTTGCAGAGGTTTGTTGTTTGGGGCAGAATTTAACGGTTTCAGTCAGTCCTTTGAACCAGTCCTTATGCTGTTGCTGTTGCTCTTTCTTCACACTCATATTGCTCCAAAATATATCTATATAAACTTCACATATATACCAAAATTATGCCTTCAGAAAATAAACTATATGTTAATTTCAAATTATGTTTAGGAATTCACATATTTTCCTTTAATTTTAAATTGTTCTAAAATATTAATTTATACCTTCCACCCATATATGTCAATTACAATGTCTGAAAATAAGTGGTAGGTTAATTCTCGAGCCCATTAAGAGATTCACATTATAACAGAACTGTTACATTCAGATGAAAAGAAATATAGCAATGATGTTGCTCAGCTTGCTTTTCAACTGCAGATTTGGTGACAGCATCCACAAATGAGGGATACTTGTCATTGTCTTGCTGGGACTGTGTTACTTCAATTAGTATAATGGCTTTGAGTTCCATCAATTCACCTGCAGAGTTCATGATGTCATCTTTCTTTGCCACTACATAGAACTCCATTGTGTAGATTTGCCATATTTTTGTTATCCACTCATCTGCTGAGGGGCATTTGGGTTGGTTCCAACTCTTCCTATTGTGAATAGAGCTATGATAAACAGAGATGTGCATGTATCTTTGTGGTAGGATGAGTCTTGTGGGTATATAACCAGGAGTGGTATGACTGGGTCAGGTGGTAGGCTCATTTTGAGTCTCTTAAGTGTTCTCCACACTGCTTTCAATAGTGGTTGTACAAGTTTACATTCCCTCCAGCAGTGGAAAAGTTATTCTCCTTTCCCCATAACTTCTCCAGCATTTGGTGTCTTTAGTTTTCTTGATCTTAGCCAGTCTTACCAGAGTGAGATGATATCTGAGAGTGGTTTGAATTTGCATTTCCTTAATTATTAAAGAGGTTGAACTCTTTTTAAGATGTTTCACAGTCATCTTTATTTCCTCATTTGTGAAGTCTCTGTTCAGCTCTCTACTCTATATTTTGAGTGGGTCATTTGTTTTCTTTCTTCTTTTTTTTTTTTGAATAGTTATATATTCTGGATATTAATGCTCTGTCAGATGTATCACTGGTGAAGGTTTCCTCCTGCTCTGTGGGTTTTCTCTTCACTTCTTTGATTGTTTCCTTTGCTGTACAAAAGATTTTGAGTTTGATGAGGTCCCACTTGTCAATTATTGACCTTATTTCCTGTGTGGCTGCTGTTCGATTTAGAAAGTCTTTTCCTACTCTTATGTCCTGTAGGTTGCTGCCATCTTCAGAATTTCTTCTATCACCTTCAGAATTTCGGGTTACACGTTCATGTCTTTGATCCATTTTATATGTTTGAGTATTGTCCACATGTATGTAAAGTGCATCTGTGTCATGCAGTAGTCACAGAAACCAGAAGATACATCAGATGCCATGGTATTGGAGTTCCAGATGGTTGTTAGTTGTCATGTGTGTGTTGGGAACCTGGGTACTCTGTAAGGGAGCCAGTGCTCTTACGTACTAAACCATTTCTCTAGCCCCTCTTCTATACTTTTAACTTTATTGAATTCCATTCATTATTTTTTGTTTTTATATTTTTATTTTTTATATTTTTCTTGAAGTTTTGTGCATTTCATACAACTTAGACTCTTTTCCCTTTCCATGTTCTCCACCCCACCTGAGTTCATGTATTCTGCCATACCTGCCTTGTATCTTTTTTGGAGGCTTTTTAAAGTTTTCCAAAGCAGAGGATTATTGTTTTGGGGAGAACTTTACTGTTTAATTCAGTTCTTTGTCCCAGTTCATTTGTTGTTGTTTCCTCCAATTTCTTTAGCTTCAACCTATACATAAATGTATGTCACACTTATACTAAAATTATGTCATCAGAAAATAAACTGTATGTTATTTCCATATCATATTTCAGGATTCACATTTTTCCTTTTTGAATTTATATTAATCTAAAATATGCCTACCCTCCACCCATATACCAAGATTACAAAATCTGAAAGTAAGTGGAAGGTTAATTCTAGAGCCTGTTAAGGGATTCACATCATAAGAGCACAGCTGCTTTCATAAAAAAAAGGAATATAAGGTTGGCATTGCTCAGTTTGCCTTACAACTAGGTGCTTGGTACTAGCATCCACAAATGAGGGGTACATTCATCATTTGTTTTTCTGGGAATGTGTTACTTCATTTAGCATAATATCTTCTAGTTCCATCCGTTTACTTGCAAAGTTCATGATGTCATCTTTCTTTACCACTTCATAAAACTCTATTGTGTACTTGTACTGCATTTTTTCTATCCATTTGTTGGTTGAGGGGCATTTGGGTTGGTTCTCTCTAGCTCTTCACAATTGTGAAGAGAGCTGCAATAAACATGGCTGTGCATATATCTCTGCAGTAGTATGAGTCTTGTGGATATATACCCAGGAGTGGTATGACTGAGTCAGGTGATAGGCTCATTTTGAGTCTTTCAAGTGTTCTCCATACTGTTTTTCATAGTGATTTTATGAATTTACATTCTCACCAGCAGTGGATGTGTGTTCCCCTTTCCCCACAACCTGTTCAGCATTTGTTATCATTTGTTTTCTTGATCCGAGCCAGTCTTATCAAAGTGAGATGATATCTTAAAGTGGTTTTAATTTGCATTTCCTTAATTATTACCAATGTTGAACACTTTTTCAGATGTATGTTTCTCAGCCATCTTTATTTCCTCATTTTTGAAGTTTCTGTTCAACTCTTTTTTTTTATTTATTTATTTCGGTATGTGTATCAATGTACTGTCTGCATGCAGGTTTGTGCACCCGTGTCGTGCAATGCCGCGGAGGTCAGAAGAGGGTCTCGATTCCCCTGGAACTGGAGTTCTCCTGGAACTGGAGTTTCAGACGGCTCTCGGCCGCCATATGGGTGCTGGGGATCGAACCCGGGTCCTCTGCAAGAGCGGTCGGCGCTCTTAACCGCTAGGCCATCTCTCCAGCCCCTCAACTCTTTTTTTTAATCGTGCTCAGAATTCTCCATCTTTTATTCTCTTCTTCATACTATTCTGTTCATGTTTATTTTTTTCTTTCGTTTGACTTTTTTGCTTTCTATTTCCCTTCACTTTTTGTTATGACATTTACATTAAATTTAATTTCATTGTTTATTCTACCCTTTTTGCTTTGCTTTGTTTTTGCCTCGACAATTAGATAAACAAAATAATAGGAAATAACCATATTATTATCAGTAAACCAGCAATCCTCTAGGATAAAGTACAGAGCAATTATTACACTCTGTGGTTTGAATGAAAAATATAATCCGTAGGATCAAATTGTAACAGCTGGGTAAGGTTGGTGGTATCCTTCATGGTGGTATGGGGGGGCAGCCTGGCTAGATGATGTAGATAACTGGGAGCCTTTGAGAGTTCATGGGCCTGTCTCATTTCCAGATTCTCACTTTCTGCTCCTGTGCCTGCTTGAAGATGGGTGTTCCGAGCTTTCTGCTCTGGCTGTCTCCTCCCATGTCTCACCACTATAATGGACTCTAACCCTCTGGAATCATAAACCCAATAAACTCTTCCTTCTGTAAGTTGCTGTGGTTATTGTGCTTATACAGCAACAGAAAAAATAATTACTATGCTTCTCTTTCAAAAATTCTCAATATAAATAGTATTGAGTTTCCCATTAAAACATGTAAACTGGTTGAAAACATTGAAAAACAGGAGCTTATGAGATCATTTAGTGGATAATGACTTCTGCAGCCAAGTCTGTAGACTGAGTTGGAGACCCTAGACTCATGGTTAAAGGAGAGAAATCTCGCCTGTAATGTGTCCCCTTATTTTCATATCCATGGCTCTACCACAAGCTCACAAACACACACACACACACACACACACACACACACACACAAAACACACACACAGAAATTAATAAAATGAACTAAAAATAAAATCCAATGTTCACTGAGTAAAACAAACTCAACACAAAGGCAAAGCACTCAAACTGAAAGTGAAAGGTAGAAAACTACATTCTCAGCAAGCAAATTAATAAGCAAGCAGGAGTTTCTATTCCAATACAGAACAAAATGATTTCAAGCCAAATTAGTACTAAGGAATAAAAAGAAATGACATATAATAAAGTGAATAGGAATTTAAAAATACTTATGATTGAAAATACATATATGATGGAAAATGACAATTTATTCAACCAATTGTCCTAGAAAAACTAGATATTCACCCATGGAAGATGATATTATATATTATTCAATATTTCTCCCCTATACAAAAATTATCCCAAAGAATATCAAAGATCTAAATTAAGAACTATAAAGGATGAAAATGCTATTAAATGCATGCAGGTGATTTTAATTATTTTATTTTATTTTTTAACTAATATATATATATATATATATATTATCAAATGCACAAGAAATATTTACAACTAGGTAATTGGCACTAGCATCCACAGATGAGGAATACTATTCGTCGTTTGTTTTTCTGGGACTGTGTTACTTCACTCAGCATGATGTCCTCTAGCACCAGCCATTTTCCTGCAAAGCTCATGATGTCGTCTTTCTTTACTGTTGCATAGAACTCCATTGTGTAAATGTACCACATTTTCTCTATCCACTAATCAGTTGAGGGGCGCTTGGGTTGGTTCCAGCTCCTTGCTATTGTGAAGAGAGCTGAAATAAACATGGCCGTGCATGTATCTCTGTGGTGGGGTGAGTCTTGAGGGTACATGCCTACGAGTGGTATGGCTGTTCAGGTGGCAAGTTCATCCCAAGTCTTCCAAGGGTTCTCCACACTGCTTTCCATAGTGGCTGCACGAGTTTACATTCCCACCAGCAGTGGATGAGTGTTCCCCTTTCCCCACAACCTCTCCAGCACTTGGTATCATTTGTTTTCTTGATCCTAGCCAGTCATATTGGAGTAAGATGATATCTTAAAGTGGTTTTGATTTGCATTTCCTTAATGATTAATGATGTTGAACACTTCTTGAGGTGTTTCTCAGACATCTCTAATTCCTCGCTTGTGAAGTCTCTGTTCAGTTCTTTGCTCCATCTATTGAGCGGGTCATTTGTTTTCTTTTTTCTTTGTTTTTTGAGTAGTTTATATATTCTGGAAATCAATGCTTTGTCAGATGTATCTGCAGTGAAGGTTTCCTCCCACTCTGTGGGATTTCTCTTCACTTCCTTGATTGTTTCTTTTGATGTACAGAAGCTTTTGAGTTTGATGAGGTCCCATTTGTCAATTGTCGACCTTAATTCTTGTGCAGCTGCTGTCTGATTTAGGAAGTCTTTTCCTACGCCTATGTCTTGTAGTCTGCTGCCAACTTTTTCTTCTATCA